>JAIPRM010003917.1:6586-24487 GCA_025469315.1 Stegophylla sp. TES_Ste_2020 | reverse complement strand
ATATTATTAACTTCGTTCAGAATCGTTTTACTGAAGAAATGATTTATCGTTTCTTTAAAATTTAATACGCCCGTCAAGAGAATACCACCCGTCGTGCGAAGTACACCCATCGTGCGAAGTATGTCCGCTTTTTTTTGAACTTAGATCTTTTATGGCTGTCATAAGTATTTTTTAAAACCTTACAGCAGCCTTGACCGTGATCTTTTTTCTTCTACTCATATTATATTACGTGTCGTTGGGGAACATACAAAAATAGATGTATCTCAATTTTACCGAACGATTGACTATATTATCACTAGAGCTTGGGACTCATAGGAGTTGGCATGTTTTTAAAAAATCATTGAAAACATAGCTAATTAAAAATGCTAAAATAATTAGAAATGCGTTTCATAACACTAGGAGTTTGATGCAGTTCTCGTTAATTTGCATATTTTGCATATTTAACTCTTTTTTCGATATAAGTGCGCATATTTCGGTTACATTTGAATTTTAAGTGCATATTTCACCTATTTTTCAATATTTAATTTGAGTTTTCTTGGTATAGGAAAAATTTTCGCTGAATAACTGAAGAGATTGAATATTATTTAATATTTTTGTTTGTTGAAATGTAAGCTTAAAAAGAATAGAGGTTAAAAAAAAAAAAAAATAATTTCATAAATAATAGAAGAAACATTAATAATACATATTAAAATATATTATACCTACAATATAATTTTTAAATATTTTGAGTTTTACAGTAAAATTAATATTTATGAGAGATTATTTTAGCGTTTTTGCATATTTTTAGATCATATTTCGTAAATTTTATAGCATATTTGGTACATTTTTAGAGCATAAATGCATGCATATTTTAAGTTTTTTTAGAGCTAAAAGTCACTAGTCCTAATTATCACCTTTTTCCGCAGAATCATTTTGCGCAAAAAGATGTCACGCGCGCTCGTTTCCGCCTCGGACATAAATATAATCACATCGAGCCGGTCACGAATATTGTGTGCTGTACGCGAAATAATATAATAATATCATATCATAAAATGTCGTTCAGGGCGACGACCTTGCGAATTGTCCGCAATTACGATTTGATTGTCCACAATATTACTACAATTATTATTTCATACGAATTACCTATTATTAATTATCTCCGTTGACACTTTTTATTTTTGTTTGTTGATTTCTTTTTTTTTAATCACACAATTCGTAAATAATTATTTATTATATCATTTATCTTTTGTAATTAAACGTGAATCACATTTTCGATTATAACCCGGTTGCATTGTGTGTGAAACAAACCGAGGTTGTGGATTTGAATGAAAAGATATACGAAAAGGACTATACAGGACATACGAGGACGCCATGCACACGCATAAAACATCTGTCAAGGACATCCGTGGGGGGGGGATAGATCTTCATCGCTCAGGCGCAATTAGAGGGGGAATTGAGCTAAGCCCACTCAAAACTACTCATAGCCCCCTCTCCAAAAATTTTGAGAATTGGTCAAAGATAATGCCTTTTTGATGGATAAATCGATCAAAAATACATATTAACCCCCCCTCAACAAAAAAAAACATTTTCCAAGTTGCGCTAATGCTTCATCGTCGACTCGCCGACAAAATGTATAAAATAATTGCGGACATTTCGACGTTTTTCGTTTGTCGCATCTCAAAAACTGCTTAGGGAAACCTAATCTACACTCTATGACGTTTTCCCCCTAATTATTGGCCAGCGAATATGGGTGAAGATCAATGATTCCCAACCGGGGTGCCGTGAACTTAAACAAGGGTGTCGCCAAAATATTTGAATTATAATTTTTAAGAAAAAATAATTTTATGAAAAATATAATGTATGTGTATGCATAGATTATATAAAACCTAGTGTGTTTTATTTTTTTTTATAATTTGTAGAAATACTGTAATGTTCTAATTTATTTTAATTGGCATACTGGTTTTATATACAATTGAGAATTTCGAAAAAGTATCATCTAAAAGCAAATCGTGATTCAAAAAGTTGATGGTCGAATCTTTTTTGGACAAGTATTTCTATACGAAAACGTGTACACATAAAAAAAAATAATAATAAACATAATATTGTAAAAATACTAGCTTCTTCGCTTCACTCAGAATGTAAAATGTAGAATTAACGTATAAAACGTATTAATTTGTTTAATAAAATATAATATATGTAGCTGGTATATACTATTTTGCCACTTTTGGTTATATCTAGCTAAAAAAATAAAACAAAGTTACAAATTATAAATATAAATATTAATATAGAGTATAGAGTTTAGGGTGCCTCAGGATTTTTTTGAAAATATATGGGTTGCCGTGAGTCAAAAAAGGTCGAGAACCTCTGGGGTAGATAGTAGATACGTTTATACTGATCGCAACTGCAGCAGTTGGAATGCTTTTTGCACACTATAATAATGTATCTCAAATCTTCTCTAAAATATATGCTTTGCACGATCGAAGTCATCACCGGGTATAATATTGGGGGGGGGGGGAATTAAGATTGTACCGAAAATAGTTTGAATGTTAATGATGCGTTTTTAATTTTGTGTTCTTTCTTGGAAGAAAAAATTTCAATACCAAAATAAACAACTGCTCGATTTATAATTTTATATATTATAACTATTATGGAATGATCGAAAAAGAAACATTGCAAATCCAATAGTTAAATAATTAGCTTTGTCAAACCCTTTAATAGGTATTGTGTAATATAGTTTGCAAATTACATAAAAATGGAGTGAGAAAAAGTTTTTTACGCGTATTTGTTGCTGTTTTTATCACGATTTCCATTGTTCCGTGAAATATTGGAAACATATAGAAGCAAGGTGTACTATATTGTATAACATTTTTTTCGAATCGTGCCTCTTATGAGAATACTCATGACTTCTTGGTTTTCTTTTCGTTTTATGAACGTTTTACTTTGACACATCAGCAAAATATTAATAGCTAGTTCCGAGAAGGAAATATTTATAGTTATGTAAAAATACAATTGAACGATAAATGTCAGGGGCTTGAAATAAATATACACATTTAAGTTGAAATTATTCGATTCATAATAGCAAATGCAATACAGAATGGAGAAGTAGATAAGAGAGCAGAAAACACTTTCAAAATTAAATTAATACAGAATATAACTAATATTTTTGGTATACACTATACAGATTTCTTCGTAAGTAGTCATTAAAGCTTGGAAACTAAAAACTACTTTTTCCTCTGCAAACGTTTAAAATTAGCACTTTTAATAGTTTTACCTAAAATTACAAACTTTAACGTGCATAAAGGAAAATTGGTTTGACCGATTTTTGTGTGAAACTTGGTACTTAGGCGGAGAATTTCATTGCAAATAATATTTTGGTGGAATAAAATTTTTTTTGGTCGAATAATATTAAACATTTGGAAATATTCCTTCCAATTGGGGAAAATTCCGGAAATATTCCTTGGGAATAGTAAAAGTATTGAAAAATTCTTCAAATACGGTATAAAATATTTTCTCGACTAGTAATAGACTTTAATATTGTTTTGTATAAATTTACAAAGCGAAATTCTGATGAAAGTTTCAAATATTTACTAATAATTTGCTTTAGCTGCTGTTTACTCTCTTAAAAACTATGCGCACGTAAGTAATTATAATTCACTTGTGCTGAGAACTGTTCTCTGAAAGTGTTATGTTTAACAATTTAATTACTGAGTAATCCATGTTCGTTGCATTATTCATGAGAATGTTGAATTTTGCTGTGTTTTGAAAATAAAAAAAAATTTTAATTAAAATTAAAAGATTTGACTCGACTAATTTCAACAAACATTTCAGAATGAGTAGACATATACAGCACATAATATTATGGTATAAGCTGGTTTGTAAATTTACTGTACTAAAAAAGGGGATTAAATATGTATGCATTTATTATTAAAAATAGACAAAATGTGCACTGAAAATTCCAAAATGCTCTATAAAAATGTTTTTATCAACAGAATTTTGAAATTAATAGTTTTTATTAATTATTGTCATTGAAGTATAGGCACAAAAATAAAAAAGTTTTAATTTATCGTGAAGTTGCATTTTTTCATAATAATATTATTCGATTATACTGTTCACATGGTTTTATAATAATTAAAATCGGTGCCACTTTATGGTTCGCTGAAGGTTAAGTCACATGTGCAAAAACTACGGGCGTTATCGTAACAGAGTGTTATTCATATTACACTACGCTATAATTTATGTTATTATACAGCTTAACTGTTTGGACATTTATATTATCTCACTTGCTAAAACTTCACGGTCTATTATTTAAATTGACTTTTTTTCTCGCATTTTTTGATTACGTCACCCGATATCTAAATCGGCCGTAATTGCAAGCGCAACCGTCGTCGTGTATAGACCAAACAAGTAACTATAAGAGTATTATGGTCAACCAGCTGTGATGATAGCTAATCTAAACGACCTAACTCGCCGTAATCTTAAAGTTTCTCAAACAGCCTCTAAAAATATCAAAATATTATGTCACATATACTTAGTACCTTAAACGGGTAATCTTTCGATATTTTCAATAATTTTCCTAAGAGTGAAAAAAAAATACCTAGTATAACTATAAAAAAGTATGCACCAACCGAGCAAGACATGTCTTAATAATGTAAGACAACATATTTTATATTTCTCACGAGTAACGAAATCAATTAGTTTGTTATTATTTAATTACTAGATTTTTTACTAAAATCCTGGAAATTGAATTCATCATTTTCATCTATGAGTTTCACTGCCTCAAAAAAAAAAAAAAAAAAAAAAAAACGTTTGCCAAGTTAGAATCGGCATGTACACTTCTTGATTTTTAATTTTGGAACATTTTTAATATTATAAAAATCTAACGAAAAATGAGAAATTTTCAAAACACTGTACTTAACTCAAAATTGATCAAATCTTTTTGAAATTTTTATGAAATGTTTTCATGATCATTTTTAGTAGTTAGTGAAAGTTTCAAGACCCTAGTTTCATTATTTTTGAAATTATATTAAAAAGCAATTTTAAATTTTACAGAAATTCCGGTAATTGCATATTTTGCCGTTTTTTTATCAATTTTTCGACAGATTTTCCCCGTTTTTGAAAAAAGTATTGAGAAATTCGGAAAATGACCTCTTTAAAGTACCATCTGAGTGTTGATTTTGGATCTATAAAGTTACTGATCGAAACTTTTGGACAAATATTTCTATACGAAAAAGTGTTTATAGAGGAAGAAAAAAATAAATAAATAAACATCATTGTAAAAACATATTAAGCTTCTTCACTTCGTTCGGAATCTAAAAGTGATAGTACAAACTTTACCAACTTCGGACGTAACGTAGAATTTTAATATTTTTATTTTATTTTTATCGAATTAAATATTCATTTATCTTTAAATTATTTTCTTCAAAAAGTTATACAAGTTCAATCGTACATAATAGTAAATAAATAAATATCTAAATATAAGAGTAAATAAACAATTTTCACAAATTATTATTATAAAAGAACTACCTGCTAAACTTTTAACATTTCCACGGATAGGTAATTTATCATTGGCAATACACCCACCACCAATACCTTGTCAGGGAATCGGAGCGACGAAGCACCAAGAACTTCTGTCTTCCACTCCATAATCCCCCACCAGGTTTTTGAACCGTATTGATTCGGTTGCATATTAAATTCCAAAAGCAATTATTTAGGACATAACAGTTGCGAAAGGAAAAATAATTCAAATCGCAGGAAAAAAATCCAAATTATCTAATATATTAAATTACATTGAGCGTCACTTCGCTCCACTACTCCGTTCTCTTCGCTTACTTCGGCAAAACTCCTTTTCCGATTGATTCGTAAGATTTAGAGAAGAAAACAAGATTGAATATTGAAATTTAATTTTCTAACGCATAAGAGAATCCTTCGTATGCAATTCTCTGTAAGTTTATTTCGTTTTTTTAAATTTGCAGCAACCGCGAAGAAAAAAAAATGTGAACAGCAATTTTCGAAATGCGTTTGAATACGTACGAGGATTAAGTAGAATTAAAATTTGATGACTAACGATGGCAAAAATAACCTTGATTTTAATTTTATTTTGTTGACTTACACGTTGTATGAACGTGAATGTGTACTCGTAACTACAAAAACACTGTAAATAAAAAAACCATCACCGACGATTATAAATATTATGTAAATAAGATTGTGTGAAATGAACATAAAAGTATAATATTTATACACTTAAAAGGGTATAGGTAAAAATTCTCACCCGAGGAGTTAAAAGTTAATATTTCAGATACAATGAAATAATTTTAAATATAACAGTATAGTAGTAGTAGTCTATTCATTGAAAAAAAAAACAACCGTATGTAAACGTAAGTACGATTTTAAATAAAAATCCGAGTCAAGTAGTCACTTGGTGTGTTTAATATTGAATACTTAAGTGACGACGACTCCCACGTAAAACGCGTGACGACACACAAAAAACAACAACTAAATAAAAAGCAATTATTTAAGCCAACAACGGGTGGAAGGAACAAAATCAATAATAGACGTCTGAAAATTGAAAAGAAGAGAGATGCGACTCTTCTACTCCCTGTTTGTTATCGCCAGGGCAGCGGTCGATTCGATTAAACAACGTGGTGCAGGAAGAAAATATGGTACCGACAATTTACCTTGATCCCAAGAATGTTTAAGGCTACTTACAACAAACCACCCTCCTCGGGGGGTCTAACTCGAAAAAACTACTCCCCGGATTTGTTAGTGAGTCTTCGTCGTCTTGTTGAAGTTGAGAATTGAACACAACAACTGTTGACTTTTTTTTTGTGTGCGGATATGAACTAACATCGGACGTGTAATGCCCGTACGTTTTTGTAATTTAGATATTATATTTTATCTATTATAACTTATTAGCTTATATTTTTGTTAAACGTATATAAAGTAATTATTAATATTTATAAATATGTTTTTTACACAAATATAACTTATTTATTTTTATATATAATATATATAATATGACACTGCACGAAAGGTAAAAGTACAGATAATTAATAAATATTACAACTACTAAACATTTAAGTTAAATACAATTAAAATATTGAATAATAGCAGTTAAAATAATGATATTAAGGTGAATATCAATGATCAGTAAATAAATAGTGGTTCTCGATTTTCCTACCGAGCCAAAAATAAAACGAAAATTTTAAATTTCATCTCATGCGATTTGAATCTCAAATGATCTCAAAATTTGAAATTCAACATTCGAATTAATGAGTTATCTAATTGATAATTTATAGAATAACAATTTATATAAAATGGGAAATAATTTCGGGTATTTGCTCACTGATTAGGTTATTTTTTTAGGTTAAGCACTTTTTCTCAGATCTTTAAAAAATAATATTTAATTTTAAAATCATTCCATTGAAATGTTTCTAAAAATCTAATGAATATTTTTTATGTCATTTTTAAAGAAAGCATCTAAAATTTTTAACGCATTAATAATTCTCATTTTATGTTGAAAAAAAAATGTATATTACGAATATAAAATATATAAACAATACAATATTTAATAAATACAATATTAAACACATAAATTCTACTATCATTTAAATCAATGATCCAAATTAATAAAAAATAACTAAGGATTCATTTAAAAAGTTTACGCATTTGTGTTATATGGAGCAATGAATTTCACTTTTCAACGAAATGATTACATTTACTTATAAATATAATAACTATTGTGTTACCTGTTTAAAAATCGTGGCTGTCGATTGTCACTTTATCGATGAAATATAATTTTGTAGTTGATAAATTATTTTTGTTGCACTCAAAAATAAAAATAATTCAAATTTTTAAACAAATCAAAATTAAATAAGCTGATCTTTAGCGAACATTTTTTAAATAAATTTAGCTATATCTAATTACACTCGTTTCAGTACCTATACCAAAATATTATAAAACAATTTAAATACAGATCATAAGCTATTTCATTCATATCTCATTGTCCTTCACATTCAAATCTATATAGTGTATGATTTCATTTACTAAAATTACATTTCAAGATAAACTAACGTGATTATTAAATTTACTAATTTGTCTCGTTACTACGTTGTACGCAATGTATTATAATCAAGCAATTAAATTTCAAATAGTTATTTAACTATGATAATTTTTGCCCATACTAGAAAAAATATTAATATAAATATAGTTTGAATGAAATCTATATTTCTATCTATACAATGAATTACAAACCAAAACAAAGTTTTTTATTTTTTTTGCTAGAAAATAAACAATATTATAAGTGCATGTGTACAATAAAATCATATGAAGATAGAAAATATTACATTAAATATTTTATGAAAAAATTCATCCATTAGCAGCACTATACATGGTTTACTTTGTATCTGATAACAACGCATATTGATTAGTCTTAAAATTTAAATCAAAGTAAAATTTATCTTATAATGAATACAATAAAAATGTTAAATAGGTTCATAAAATGTATTGATTTTTAATCATTTTTGATTGGCACATAATATATTATTAAATGATTTCAACAATTATTAATTAATACTGTGATAATAATATGGTATAGTATACTTTTTTAAAGCGCTCAAAACAAATAAAAATAAAAATGTCATTACGTCTGATATTTATTTCGATTTGGAAAACAATTAGTTAGGTACGTTAACAATATTAGAGTACATCGACATTTATGCTTATGCCAAGTCTTAAACATAATAATTTCAGCGATTATTATCACGACATGTACATGGTAAAAAGTATAATAATAATATAACGCTAGGTATAATCCAAGTTTTCGTTAAATATGGTTCAAAAGTCAAAAATTTAATTACAAGTCTGTCGCAGGTTTTTCATTGAACTCTTAAAAATTAAATACGTTGGTGTGTTAATGAATAAGTGATTTTTTTTTTTTTTTATAGAAACGAGACGTTTGGTTGAATAAATTTATTTGGACAGATCAAATAACGTGTAAAAATCCTCGTGTGCAGCCGATCGCGCAAACGTGAAAATGATCTCTTTCTCCCGTGCACGCGGTCGAGAATTCCGCCGCATTATCCCATTGATCTCATTGACCGTGGCGGCTTCCTTCTCTCACTCCTGCGCCACCCCCCACCCCCTCCGACCGCTGTGGTCATGTTGTATATATCTGTCTTCCGTCTCCTTTCTTGTGCACCGTTTATGCGCAACTATACAGTCAATGGCGTTAGCGGGGAGCTACCTAAGCAGCCGCGGTGTGTGTGTATTTGAATTTAATTTCCCCCCCATTGGCGGCCGCGTAACAAGAGATACGTATATATATTATATACCCTTGGCACTGTGTGTGTGTGTGTGTGTGTGTGTGTGTGTGTGTGTGTGTTTGTGAAAGAAGAAGCCAAAAAGGCGGCGATGACGGTATAGTGGCGGTGCGCGGCGTCGTGTGTGCGGTTTCGGCACAAAAAAAAAAAAAAAAAAAAATTGTGAAGAAAGAGAAGAAAACCGTTTAAACAATATTATTCTTGTACCTATTTCTTTTTATTATTATTATTATTATTATTATTTTGTGTGTGTGTGTGTGTGTGTGTGAAACGACGTGTACACAAGGGGATGCCGCGATACTTATCTGTTTCTCCATCATATAGGTACAGTAACTATACATATCCCACACGCCGTCTTTCTTTACACACAACAAACCCAATTTGAAAAAACTTCCAGCCCGCTGCTGCAGGTTCTCAAACACGGCAAATAATAATTTTAAAGGGTCAATAATAAATGGACCGCTCGCAGAGTCTGTAAATGATTTTTTTTCTTTCCCCCCATTCCCCGCTCACAAGCCTCCTTCGGAATATGTTTGACAACATTCACAAATCACATCACCACGATTCCCCATTACGACGCTATATATATATATAAATATATATATATGTATATGTGTGTGTGTGTGTGTGCACGCAGACACACACACACAAGTTACACGGACGAAACTCGTCTTCCATTTTTATTATTATTATTTTTATTGCCATTTGCAATGATTTATTATGCGAAGTCATAATATTGTCTCTGGATATGGTGTTCACGTTTATTGTTATAGTTGCGAAACACGTACTATAATAATATGTAGACGAATCGATTCGACAAAATAGCTCAACAGGACACATACTATTATTGTATTATTATTATTATTATTATTATTATCATAACCATCATTATTATACGTTTGTACGGAATGAACTTCATCAAAACTGCTGTTGTAGATATCTAGAACTATATTATATTATACTATAAAGGATGGGTACATTATTATTATTATTATTATTATTATTACCTAATGATACAGCTGTTATTATGACTTGTTGAGTTATTAATCACGGGCCAAATATTAAACGTTCCATCATCAAAGTTACCAATTTGTAAAAATTCAATAAATTGAAATTCAAAATTGACATAATAATATTATAGTCGTATAGTAAAATATGTGTGTGAGAATCGAAAATGACCAATAAGCACCACTTTTTCGTCTTTATTATCACCCTCTCTGTATCAACTAACGACTAAAGGGGTTGTGTCAATGATGCATTTGTATATTTAATTTCTTTTACCATTAAATATTGCAGAATAAGACGAAAATTAATTTTATGCCCACTTTAAAACAAAATGTAAACATTTTTAATTGCATGCATTTGCTTATTCTTGTCGTGTTTGTACAATGTAATATATTTATTAAGAAAACTTTAGACTTTGAATATAGAGCGAAAAAGGTAATGGTTTTACAATGATGTTTGTTTATTTTTCAATTATTTATCTTTTAATGGAAACACTCTCTAGTTAAATAAGTACTTGTATCACTACGAGTAGCGTGGGTTTCTGCCGTTTCTGGTAAAGAATTTTCTGTTTAAATGGTACTTTAAAGAAGTAATTTTTTCGAAAATCTCAGTAGTTTTCCTAATTTGTAAGGAGAAATTACCGAAAATTCGGTAAATTCGGTAAAAACTATAAAATAATATATACGTCATACCAAAGTTTATCACACGAGTATATAACATTGTGTGTATCCATTGCGTGAAAATCAATCTTGTCCCAAAGTGTATGTACAGTTTTTTGGAAAACATATTTTGTAACACACTTTTAAGGCCATTACCCGGATAATTATTTTTAATCCATTTACAGAAATGAAAATACTTACTATAAATACTTTTTTATGGAACATAAAATTCCAATTATTAATATTGGTCGCATAAAATATTCCCTGTGTTCGATATTTTAAAATAAAATACAAACAAAGTACCTATTGTCATAATATTATATCTAACCGTAGTAAAATTTAATTCAATTTTAATAAAACATGATGATGAGTAAACAAATTGCAAGTTGATGCATATTAGTTTAGTACTACACTACCATAAACATGATGTGTCCGACTGTTTGAATATATGACACCTCTATTATTATATAAACCACTGTTTATGAAAGAGCAGACCTTGCTGTTTGACATATTAAGTTCTTTGTTTTACGTACCTAAATTTTTATACGAATCTTAAAATCCTTGACCCATAAAAATGTGCTACCTACGACAATTTTATGAACTGATTAGAGTTTTTGATAAATTTATAACAAAGTGCGTGAATTCCACCTGCATTTAATTAAATACCGTATGATGTTCCTAACATGTTTTAGGTGAAATTAAGGTTATTATAATATATAGTATTAAATTGATATTTATGTCACTAATATGCCCATAAATAATTTTAGCTTTTATAACTTTATTGGTGTAATATGTAATGTTATTTTTACTATCATTTGTTTTTTTTTTTTTTTTGATATCAAAATAACTGCAACGTTTGATATAAGAAACAACACAAAATTAGATACAAGTGACTGTGAAAAATAAAAATAATATTGTGAAAATGTAAAGTATTACTATTATTGCAGAATAAAAATAGGTACTATGCAGTCTATTTAAGTTATATGTGCACTTCTTTAGTATCGAAAAATTATAACAAAACGATTATTTTTTAATATTTCAATATGATTGATGAGGATGTGTTACTTGCATATTTCACTCTTCTTGTTGATAGTAATGATGACAGAAAGACAGAAACCTTTAAGTCTCTATAAGACAAATATTATATTAATATTTCATTCTCCGTAACGATCAAAATACAGGTTTAAAAGTATATCAGTGTTTCCACGTGAAATGGATAAAATTATTATTTATTTACTATATCCAGTTAATCATAAATCAGACAATTATTATTTATGTTTAAAAAAACTCACAAATTAGTTACATTAAAACAGCATAATTAATAGAACAGGTATTTATTATTTAATCAATGCTACATTGCTACAAGTTTCATATAAATGGAAAAGCGGAGAGTGGCCACGAACAAGCAAGTACGCACTCCGTCGTATTTGATGTAATTCACCAAATGTCAGATTCCTTACAAAACAACCAATATATTCTGTTGTCACTAAACATTTTAAAAGTGTTATATAATTAGGTAATTTAAAACATATATTTCATGCTACATTTTTTGTATTATTACCATGGGTGTTTTTCGCTCCTCAAGTGGAATACATTGGTGGGTATGTTGAATTTCAAAGAAATGATAAATCGTGTCTTTAAATAGAACAATTTTCAGCGGAGTTTCAATTAATACATAATAAGAATCATCAGTTTTATTATAAAAAAGACAATACAAAAAGTAATGTATAACATAAAACTGCGAACAGGTAAAAAAAAAACTGAGAATAGGGCAAACAATTTAAACGAGAAAAAGTGCAAGACAAAAAAAATCACAAAAAAATTGTGTTCTTCGCACGTCGAGTGTGAGTGTGATTCTCTGGACGGGTGTATTGAATTTTAAAGAAACGATCAATTATTTCTTCAATAAAACGACTGTGAACGAAGAAAGTTAATAATATACGAAAAAAAAAAATTCAAAAATTCTGAATCAAATTTTCAGTACTGTCACGTTATAGGCCGGTTCCATCACGCCACAAAACATTACTTGACCACTGGCGGCAATACGAATTTACTACTACTGGTAAGTAGATTATTTTTTATCATAAAATTTTATAAAATACATTATTGCATTCCAAATTACATCCACTGTAAAAATTGGTCAAGTGCGTAGAAATACAGGGACGAGACCAAGTCAGACCACGCAACGGATGGTTTTCGCACCGCGACAAGTGTCCGTTAAACGTGGACGACGCGTATATATTATTATAATAATTCTTTAATGCGTTTTTGGAATTTCGACCGCGAGCAATAATAATAATAATAATAGCAATAATAACAATATGTAACCGGTATAAAAATGCACACTCGTTTAAGCCCGTTTTGACGTTTTGTGTATGATTTTTTTTTCTTTTTTCTTTTTTCGCAAAGCGTCCGGCGATGACCTGTCAGACCCTCCACGTAGCCCTGGTGTTGTGTCCCTTTTACGCGCTGTATTCAATAACTCATCTATACACACACGTAGGAAGCATATGCCCGGTGTGTACACAAACACACACACACACACACATTAAAATATATAATAATACTAACACAAGTCACACAGCCATTGTGGTCGTCGTTGTACACACATTGTTGATTGTTGTGTTGTTGTTGTTGTTATTACAGTAGGCTTTCCGAAAGGGCTCGTAGGTATACACAACACACGCATTACATTATTATCTCTCTTTTAACGCGCCGTGCATGCCTACATCATATATCCTCAATATAATATAAATGCACGTCGTGTACACGATGATAATAATAATAATATAATATTATAGGTGTGCATGTTATATATACTGTCGTCGTCGTAAGAATGTATATGAGTCGTGTAGGAGGATGGTAGGTACCATATCGATCGTGATCCAACAAACCTTTTTTGGCCTCGGGTTAAAACGAGCGGCGCGGCGGCGCAAAGTTTTCATAATAATAATACAATTGATGAGCACGGTGTAGATCTATATACATTATACCCCGTGTTTGTATAGGCGATTTAATTTTCAATCTTTTTCTCTCGCAGTATAACTCTCTGAAATCGATCTTATAATAATAATATATATAATATAATACACACTATTATTATAATAACAGCAGCACAATGTGATAAAAGCGATTCTCTCGGCGCCGCCGCCGACCCGAATAAGCTTAATTCGGCGCATTGTTCGGTTCGTAGCGAGGAGTCTGGTGTTGCGGAAATTATTGGCATATGAGATTTTTTATGCAAGCCCTCGTCTCGTCTCGTCTCTATACAATTATTGTTCCGCCGCGCACACAAGTTATCTTAAGGGAGAACGACGAATTTTTGTTTTCTTTATGGCTCTAACCGAATCGTTTCTTCGCCGCCGTCGCCGCCGCATGATTTCACGCATATTACAGCGCAATAATAATAATAATATGTGTATTTGTGTGTAAGTACCTCTCACAGATTATCCGCCGTTTCAAAAACTTCTAGCAGAATGATTATTATAAACCGAAATAGAGTTTACCATCTACAGCTATACAAATAACCGAAGTTATTTCAATCCGAAGACGGAAGTTCCGTCGCTTCGCTTCGCTTCTGAAAAACACGATATAACAAGTGGGATAGGATGCACACACTGTTACCCCATCGTTTTGATAAAGGTTGCAAATTAATAGCTATGCTACCCCACGTTTAATTTGTAAAAGAAAATTATAATTATCTTGTTTTTTTTTTTTTTTTTGAGAAAATATGTCATAAAAAAAAAAAATTATATATATGAAACGTATATAATATTATTCATGATATTATCGTCTTTACCTATTGAATTTGGACATATAATAATGATATTTGTCAGAAACAAATTTTTGATATTTTGGTTAGATAATTTACTAATACACGTTAATACATTTTTTCAATTTTTCAAAATTTAAAAGGTATTTTGAAACGTTAATAAGTGAATCAAATAAAAAAAGGTAATTCTAACAAAACACAGGAAACAGGCTAATGAATTCGAATTATTTTTCAAAATTGAAATTGACCCATGTGTGTCTATTTTTATCCCACATACTTTATCCACACTCGGTTTAAAACGCATGAAAGTTTTAACGCTTATGTAAACCCCCTGAAATAATTCAGCAATATTCTGTGAACATATAGAAATCAAGAAGTCAACAAAGATGAAGTTATAAAAAGAATTGATATCACAGGGAATGGACAACGCATGATTCTTCACCAAGTTTAAGAATACATTTGAACTTAAATATTATATGAAATCATAAATTTTATCCACAAATTGTTTCCTCATTCTATTAAACCACAACTGAATTTAAAATATTTAAGAGGCTTGCTACCCCATGATTTTACTCCAAATGACACCACTGGTAGGATATATAATAGGTGCAGTGGCACGCAACCACAGGAGTGGACCTCGAATCCGGACCCTCCCTTGGGCTATATTTAAGATTATTTATATTCATATGAGTTATTTAAAATAATAAAATATACCTACTCATAAAAACTGTTATTAGCTACAAAAATTTTGTAATATTTTCTATAGTTTGTAAAATGCTTCGAAACAGTCGCTTAATAGACCACATAAAGTTAGTCTATTCTGTAGTAACGGTCTGAACATCAATGAAAATATTAATAAAACTAAAAAAATAAAATGAATTCTTTATGGCATCGTGAAAGAAAAAATCAAAATACTAACTAAGTACTTAGACTTAAAAATTAATTATGATCTCACTGACATATAAGTCTAACTGACCTGAAAAAATCTTGAAAATCATAAGTCAACTTATATTTCTATAACCGTTTAAAATATGAATTTTGACGAAATTCTTTAGTTTTAACTAAAATTACATACTTAAATGTACACAAAAAAGGTTCAACCGATTTTTTTGAAACTTGGTACCTAAATAGAAAAACTCATTGCGAATATTTTGACGCAATAAAAACTAATCAAAATTACATGAAATTTGACAGAAAAAAAAAAAAAAAACAGAAATTATTATTTTTTTAATCTAATCTTTATAAAAATTTAAACATAGATAGACTATGTTCGTATGAGAAATATTTTGGGGCAAGAAAATTTGGAAAATGTGAATAAAAAAAATTGGACATTTTTTTCAAACACATTTTTTCCTTTTCTATATTAGATAAAAAAGTGAAATAAAGTATATTAAAATAAAGTAAAGCAAAGATAAGTGAAAAATAAGTATTACTACCTTTTTTCGACCCAATTTCGTATTGTGTTCTAACACAACGCTACTATGTTAGAAAAGGAATACACCAATAGAACATGAATCTCTATTTTGAATAGTAAATGTTAATTTTTTTTTTTTTCAATTCAACACATCCAACACGAGTGTATCACATAAGTAATGAAGAATATGTATGGTATGAATTATAAAACATATCTGGCTTTTATAATAAACCCAAAATGCACAGTTTTCAATTTATAATAAATTTAACAATGTTGCACCCATTTCCATTGTATTGTATTTCAATTTTTAATGAACAATTTTCATGATAATCTTCAATAATAGATTGTGCAGTATCATATAAAAAAAATCAAAACGCAATCTTGAAATAAAAATATTTTTGCTAAGAATTTGGTCCCTTTGAAGTTGAAATGTGGAAAGGTGAGGAACATTATAAATTTAACAATAGTTTTTGAAATACTATAAATTTAAAATATAACTTAAAACTTGAATATTACTAAAAGAATCACACAATAATTATTATGTTCAATAGGTACTGCTGAATGTTGTCCAGCGATTAACGCCTTTACACCAGAGTCCATACATATTACATCTCATTACAGTTTATATTACAAAACTATAACTATTCTTTAATAATTATTGGGAGTATAGATTCAATTTTAAATAGCAATTTTCTGGTACCATTGCTGACTCATTTTGATTAATAATTATTTAGGAACCTTTCCCCAAAAAGATCCTGGATGTGTCTCTGGTCAAATTATTTAAACCAAATCCGACAGAAAAAAAAAATTTGGTTTTAGTCACTGCCATTTTGTATAAAAAAAGAAGAAAACAAAATTTTATCACTTTTAGACAATTATATTATAATATATTGGATTTAAATTTTGATAAAATATTATTTATAATTCAAATGCAAAAATCACATTTACAATTTAAGTAAAATGACAATAAAGGTTACTCAATAAACTGAACTTGTTAAAAATAATTATATAATAAACATTTTTAAAATAGTATTTAAGGTTCTTACTTTAAATATACTATTCTTGTTTTTACTACTTATATTAATACTTAATGTATAAACTTATTTTAAGTTAAATTAATTATATTTCTAAATTATTTTTATTTTAAAAAGAGAAACTATTTACAAATTAACATATTACAAAGAATTATACAACACTTATACTCAAAAAAATATGAGATTCAATTTTTTTTTTGTTAATTATTGCTTCCTTTTGGTACTTTTTTTTGTTTTATTACAATACTTTGCTTCCATTCTAGCTATAAAATCATCCATTTGATCAGCACGTTCAGCAGATCGTTTTTGAATTGCTGCTATCAAATCATTAGAACCATTTTTTTTCTCTCTTCTTTCTCTCTTTTTTTCTTCTTCGCACTGTGCTTCTTCCATTTTAGCCTATAATAAAACAAATGCATTCAAATAAATTATAATTAAAAAGCACTTTAGTCGGGGCAACGAAAAATGAGCGCTGTCCGTCATGCGCCAAGCGGCAGTTTATTAGTATTGGTTATCAAACTGTGAAACAAAAAGCCCGCGTTTTTTTAAAAATATCAAATTACTGATTATACTTACTGGTATTATTTCATTTTTAATTATAAGATTTTCTTTTTATTGGTTATCGATTTATATTACATTTTATCATACAAACAATTAAAAAATATTTACAATGGAAAAAATAATAAAACAATTATACTATAGTAAAATGACAATTTTTAAA
>JAIPRM010003916.1:0-24489 GCA_025469315.1 Stegophylla sp. TES_Ste_2020 | reverse complement strand
TTTCGATCAATAACTTTTTGAAACTCGATTCGCCTCTAGATTGTACTTTAAAGAGGTCATTTTTTGAATTTCTCAATTCTTCAATGTTTTTTTTTTGGAAAAAACTACCCAAAATTTGACAAAAACGACACGAAAACCATCATTTTTTGATCAGAATTTTATGAAAATTTAAACATAGATAGAAAATCCTACAAAAAAGATTTTGGCACAAGAAAATTATGAAAATGTGAAAAAAAATTTTGGACATTTTTTTTTCTTATATTATTAACTTCCTTCGTTCAGAATCGTTTTACTGAAGAAATTATTTATTGTTTCTTTAAAATTTAATACGCCCGTCAAGAGAATACCACCCGTCGTGTGAAGTACACTCATTGTGCGAAGGATGTCCGGCTTTTTTTTTTTTAGCAAACTAATTTTATATCCTAACTATTAACTGAGAACAGAAAAATATCCATCCAAAAAGAATCCATCATTTATTTTATTTACTTCACTTTACTTATGAATGTAAATGTAAACTTTTTTACGATTGCATTGAAAATCGCAATGCAGTTGTGTACGTTTTGCTTGTATCGATCAATATCGAAGATAATAATTATTACACGCTTCAAGACTCGTCGTGTTAAACAAGGAATTAAATACGTTATTAAAACGAACGTGGTGATAAGACAAATATAAAAATGTTTCGAGTCGAGGGGCGCCAAAATAATTAGCACTGGTTCCCGAAATTCCCGAGACGGGCTCGCTCATTCATATTGTTTGCATTCCGAAGTTGGTAATTCAAATAATTTTGTTTATTCGTTAAAACATTGTTTTATTATTCTCTTAACGAGACTATTAGGCGAACACAATTTCTGGGAATCTACAGAGTAATTACTATTTTTCTTATCTCTTGCAGCTATAAACAGTATTTTTCTCTAGAGATTTTCTAATTATTTACACTATTATCGTTTTAAGCTGTTATTTTTACCTTCCAATTTTCAGCTATACTTCATCTCCGTAATCGCATTCGCGCGTATTTTAGTTTACACATAATCGTCCGAGCTGCTCGTTAAAGTTATTTACAATGAATTAATTAGTTGGAAATTTATAAATAGTATGTAGACAAAATAATTAATGAGCCTCCCTTCATTAATACTGATTAATAGTAACGGATATTTCTTATACGCATTCTTAGGTAGGCAACAAAAACGCATTGACGAATAATTCATTTTCATATTAGGAAAAAAAAACTATCATTGCTACAAAAAAAATACCTAGTTCTAACATTCTTATTCGAATCATAACGTCCATTGTTGTATTTTAATCAAATAATGCGTCTAGACCTTGTTTTATAAATTAAAACTGATTGTACTCGTATTATAATCATGACCAAATAATGATCCTAAAATATGTAACAATTTGTATCATCTAATTCAGAATTTTTATCGCAATATTTTCCAAAGAAAAATCAATTTTCCCGATAGCATACCAGGGTAACTCCATTTCCAAAATATTCAAAAACCACCTATTATTATAAATCACCTGAAAATTTAAAAATACATTTTTTCTTTCTATGCTGTCTACAATCTATATCAGTGGTTCTTAACCTTTTTCAAATGACGGAACACTTAACATTTTATAAGATTTTCGCGGAATACAATGATTTTCATGGTTATACTCGTCTTATAATTGACTAGTGGCTAATTACGATTAAAAATTTTGGGAGGCTAATCCAAACTTTATGAAAATTCAAACATAGAGAGACAATAATATGAGAAATATTTTGGCGTGAGAAAATTATTTTAAAAATGTGAAAAAAAAAATTTGAAAATTTCTTTCATTCTAACACCTTTTCCAGAGTTTTGAATTTTGGCGGAACACTTATCTCAAGTTCACGGAACACCGGTTAAGAACCACTGATCTACATACATAATTCTACTCGGATATATGGTTTACAAGCGTAGGTTAGTTTACAGTGTGTTTGGTTCACTCAACTTCACTCCGCACATCAAAATAAATCCCTTGGCTTGCCGTGAAACGTGCGGACATTTCGACTCGCTGTTTGAAGTTGGCAGGAAAATATTACCCGGTTACCAAACCGCCCACGTTGTATAGCAAGTCGATTATCAAGCCAAAATGTCCCCACGTTTCATAAGCAAGCTAAGGGATATTTTTAATGTGTGATGTGAAGCGGAGGCGTTGATGACGGTATCGAGTCAACCAAACACCCTGTAAACTCACCTACGCTTGTAGATCACATATCAGAGTATAATTATTATGTATGTATGCATATCAAAAAGAAGTATTTTGAAATTGCTGGATGATCGTAATATAGGGGGTCTTGAAATATTTCGGTAACGTTATCCTGGCACGCCATCGGAAAAATTGATTTTCCAAGGGGAAATTTTGCGATTCAAATTCTGTATTAGGTGGTATTAATTTGATACGAATTATAGTACAATTGTTCAGATAAAACAATTGTGAAATTTCACATGTGGAAGTGCAGGGGTAACTTACCTTAAACCATGAACAATTATTTCAATGTTATAAAGAAACACTCGCAATTAAATCTTAAAAACGTTCTCTTGACAAAATTAAAAAAAAAAATGTCTTAGAACATTTTTACTCTGATTTCGCTGTTTATTAATTTTCCGTGTAAATTGTTTTTACTAAACTATATTTAAAGGAATTTTATGTTTTTAAGGCGTAATTTTATGTAATGTATATGTTATTTTTGTATTACGGTTTTATTTCCTACCGTATACTGATATGTATACGAAATATTTCGTGTTCATTGAAACGTCTGTTTTGTATGTATTATACACCATTATACTCGCGATAATTATTTTATTTCCAAACGTACCTAATATTTAGCTTGCGAATTCGTGCAAACGTTACTGTTGTAGTTGTCCTACCCCCGCAAAGTTTTTATCGCGAAATTGTGATCACTCTGCCGCCGCCGCCGCACAGTCTACCGCCAGACAAAGAGTATAACAATATTATTATTATTATTATTATTATTATTATTATTATTATTGTTTAATGCATTTCGCGTGCTTGTAAAACCGAATGAGCGTGCGGGTACCCGCACAGATATTTATATTTTTGTGTATTGTTTTTTATTTTTTATTTTTTGCACTGGGTATAAACATAACATTGCGTTATGCGTTGTGATAGTTTAATTTTGGAAAATAATGACGTAAGAAACTCGATATCGTGCACTGTTATCTCGGGCAAATTTGTTTGTCATTTTACTATATATTTTTTTTTAATTATGATATAAACGCTCAACTCCGTTCGGAATGTCGTTCTGCGGTTTGTTTTTGTTTTCGATTTAAAAATGAAACATTAAATTTTAAACAATAACAAGTCAACGGTTCTGGCTTACACCTCTTCGTAACCTTGATATTTCGATTTTAAATCGTACAGTTGAGTTAGATTAGGCAAGTTAAGATCGTGTTTAGGAGGAGATTTTGATAGGTATTTCTGGAAATATTTTGCTTAATAAAATCCTAAAATTCATACTTTTTTTGTAAATTAAATTCAACATAGCTCTGTGAACTTTTTTTCTTAATGATGTCTCAAGTGTAATTGGTCAAAAAATAATCGATTTAGTCGCTCGTATTGTAATTCTGTAATCATTTGTTAGATATCTACAAATAGTACATTTAGGTTATATATTTTACCATCAATATTTCTACTGCATTAATGTGTGTGTGTGTGTGTGTGTGTGTGCGTGTGTGTTAATTCTTAAGATATTTGTCTTGTTATTAATTATTATAACCGAGAGATTAAATGATAGATGAGAAATTGATTAATTGTATTGTTTAATATGTATTTTTATTATTTCAAAACTAATATTATGATCATAGGAAAATTAAAAAAAAAAAAAAAAAAATGTGAAAAAATCTTCATGAAATATCCAATTATGATCTAATTAAAATTAATTTTTAGAGTTTATTTATGTAATTAAGTTCTGTTAAAATATAAATGTAAAACAATCATCAATCGCGTATTAGATATAGAAAATTTATGATGATAATTCACCCCCTTCGTGGCCTTGTAAAGGTAGAGAATTTCCAAAGAGGGTAGAATTGAACTCCAATACTATGGCACAACTAAACGTTAAAATAAACAGAGCCTGAATTTTAGAACATTATATTGTCTATTGATACCTATGTATATTGGATGCTAACAAACGCCTACGGCTGAACGCGTATATCACTTAGTTAACTTCTAGCACGTTTAAGTTTTCTCGAATTTCTCGACGTCAACACTTAATGGGGATGTGACGGGAAAATTGGACCTCCGGATATTCATACCCCCAGGGCAGTATTTCATTCCTAATATATAAGTATATAATATATTAATTACACCCGCGGGAACAATACGAGTATACCTACCATAATATACATCCCGTAATCTTAGGTTATAATTTTATCTCGGTATAAATCAGTTAATGAGAGTAACGAGAAATCGTGAATACTATTTGACTTTTGGTGCTAAACTTTTGAGTCGTTGATTTTCCATAACCACAGTATTAAGTGCAAACAAAGTACGAAAAAATTAAAGTAGAATAATAATTTAAGACAAAGACAATACGAATATCATATACATTATACACTGTTGATTTATATGATCTTACTTCTCCATGAAGAGTATTAGAACCACACTATATACGGAAATGACTATATTTGCAAGTATTAGGTATGACAAGTCCATAATTTCGAAAAAAAAAACATCACTCTAGAACCACTAGCTTTTTCTCTTCATTCGAAATTTGATATGTGCCTTGTGTTCTTTGACAAACCGAATTCTGGGTTTGAATAAATCGCTTAAAAAAAAATCGGTTAAAAATTAAATTACAAAATTTGTAATAATAATAATAAGCACATGGATTCAAAAAAAAAGAATCATATTAATTTGAATTAAATAATAGCAGATGAAAACAGGAGAACATAAAATAAACAAATGCTAATATAATACTGTACAAACACCATAAAAAAAATACGCCATTGCGTCCACGAGAGCGTAAAAAATAGGTCTAAAATGAATATATGATATTTTACATGAATATGTATGACCATTAACCGTGTTGTCACAGCTGTAACGACAAAAGTCTGTGCGATTTATGATTTTTGCGTTATCGTTATACCACCGTCTGATACTGATCCGTATATAATCCAAAAATGATGTAGACATTTATCACGGTTCAACCCTTGAACAGTATTGTCGGGTCAAAAAATACACAACAAAATGGCATTAATTTGTTTCAACTTTTCTGACTAGTTATCACTTTTTTTCACAGTACAATTTATTGCATTTTATCAATAGGTTTCACATAAGATGTTAACATGAGCAACTGATAATAACGATAACAATAATTAATCACTCCCCGTTTTATAGAGCAATTAATATCAGTATCTCAGAAATCACTGGTAATATCAGATAAGAATTTTAATTTTATTTCATTTTATAAAAATTCTATTGGTAGGTATTACATATTTATGTTTAGTTGTTTTACAAATATTATTTATTTAAATTTTAAGATCCGATTTTTTTCAATACTAATATGTTTCAAAATCCCACTAATTATTACTGGTAAAGGAATATGGCATTAATAATACAAAAGAAATATTACTATGAGACAGCTTTAAATTTTAAAATTTTTGATGCCTCACCCCTATATTTTGTCGAGTACAATAAAAAATTAATTTTGTAAAATATGTTCATGATTACTCACCCAATTTTAAACACTTTTTCGTCAAACTTTTGGAAGTTTTTCCAAATTTTTGAAAAAACAATTCAGAATTTTCTAAAATAATTACTTTTTAAAAACACTATCTAGAGGAAAATTCTGATTCAAAAAGTCGGTGGTCAATATTTTTGAACAAAAAAATTAAAAAAAAATTAATTGTAAAATCACTAGCTCTTTCGCTCTACTCAGAAACTAAAAATAGTTTAACGTGATGACAACGGTAAATTCCTTAGTTAATAAAAGATATATTTTTCAATAAATGTTTTCAAATAAAATCGGAAATTTGATATTTTTTACGGTTATTTAAATATTTCTAAAAAAATATAAAATACCATAAAATTATTTCTTGAAAAAACGTGTAACATTTTATTTTCAAAAATAAAGAAAATAACTAAAAATCTAAATGAATTAAATGTGTTGAATTATCTTGAAAAATTAATTTATATTTAATTTTATCATTATTTTAAATGCTTTTTGAATAAATATAATATTTATTTGAGCAGGCAAACATGTTGATTTATATTTTCCTTAAAATTCATCACACCGACGAAGAGCATCCAGTGAAGAATCTCCATTTGTCTGACTTATCTGCTAGTTATAAATGACAATGGCAATGAATTTTTACATAAGAACCAGTGTTTTATTTGAGATATGGTTTTCTAATAAAATTGTATTCATTAAATGTTTAATTCGTGCACTTTTTATATTTTTTATTTGTTTTTAAATTCTGGTCATTAGAACTATATTGTTTATAACGACCATTTTTTTTTTTGTTTTTTGTGGGAGTTAATATGCCATTATACACATTACGTTAAACCGTCTTATACTGTCTTATAATGATTTTAACGTTAAACGATTAAAAAAAAAAACAATTAAAATCAATAACGGGAAACGTATCAGTAACTAATAAATGGTTAAATCAAAAACGGAAAACGTCAACGAAAACGATAAACATAAAAATTTCAGTTAGGTATTATTTAATATTTTAAAAACAAAATACCAACGTTCTGTTATTTTCATATAAATGCGATTTAAAAAAAACTAAACAGTTGAATTTTTCTTAATATTTAAAAATATTATTCGATAACGACCAATTTTTTTTCATAATGATAAATGTTAAATTTTAATTACGATTACATCGTTTATAGCAATAAACTTTATATTCGTATAACGTTTGAACATCACATAATGGTAAGCGATATATATATTTATTTTTTTTATTTAAGACCCGTTTTTCAATGTCAGTTGTCAATTTTCATCGAATTCGTTTCGTGTTTATAAATGAATGCGAATATACGTATCAAATCCTCGCGGTAAAATGATTGGCGAAGTTTATGGGTAGACAGTGACCAGGATTGGAGTACTGCAGGGAACGTGAATACGTAGCGAGACAGTTGTGTACCCCTGGGGGCATGATTTTCATGGCTCGGGGAAAAGTAAGAAGAACCGGAGTAGATATAAATGTCAAAAAAAATTAAGTTTGGACTCTCTAAGCGTTCAAACGCATTACTAAATTAACAAATAATAACGCAATCTGGTGCCTCTTTGATAATTGTTTCCGGTGTCTGCTGCCAGTACTCATCTGCCATGTGTAACATAACGTACGGTTACAAAACTTTACACTGCCAAGTTCCACAATAACAGTCCGAGCGGACTACGTGCATTTATTTTACCACAGACCGGCCGAGCACGAAAACTGTTTTAATATATTACATTGTGTTGTACTCGTAGAGAGACGATTGAATTTAAAAAAAACGGTAAAACGTAAAATAAAACGTTTAAATTGTAAATTAAAGTATACAATAATTATATTATGTAAATTAAATTATTACAATATATACACGATTGTATACTAAATTATCAACAAAAAGATTATAAGAATACAATTAAATACATTTGGTGAATATTACTTCGAATCGCCGAGAATTGTACAGTTGAACAGATGATACTTCAAATTGTCACGTATTAGTGGGCCAGTTTTCCCAAAATTTAATTTCGAATTTTTGAGTGTACTTAAATGCATTGTTTTTATTCGAATTACCGCGTGATTTTCAAGGAACCGAGCATTTACTTCGAATTACCAAAGGTTTCTAATTATTACAGGTTTGAATTATCGATAATCGAGAATCGGCTGTATTTTTTTATTTTTTTTTTCATTTAATTTGAGCCTCGTGCCTAACTTATCGGTATCTTTAGCAGAAGAATAGAAGCCGCCAAAGAATCCAAAATAAAGTATCCGATTTATATAATATATATATTATCTAAGTTAATTTTCGTTTAAATTTTAATCCGTTTCGCCTCAAAACCATCTGTCAGATTATTTTCATTCAAATGCGTCACGTTCGTCGCCCTTATTTACGTAAACCGTTTGAGTGGGTTTCGTTTTTTTTTTTTCCGTTTACGTTTTCAAACACTTTTTCTTCCCATATTTTACTGCGAGTGCACAACTACAGTAGTGGTAATACTACCACCATTGTCGCTGCCGCTAGATGTATAATGACCGTATTGTTTTTTTCCTTTTTCAGAGTAATTCATAACACGCATATATGTTGTGTAAATTATTGTGTGTCCTTTAGGGTAAAGTACAGTACATATGCGTAGATTAAAGGTAAAACTCAAAAATAATAATAAGAAAAAACAACAACAACAAAAGAAAGGCACAGATATTCTTCTCGGGTTAGACACACTGTGAGTGTATAGAATTTTACAGAATTTATTATTTCAATAAGACGATTCTGAATGAAGTTAATATGACAATAATAGTCGTTATTTTCAATACACCCACCAAGAGTATTTGACCCGAAAAGTAAAAAAATATCTATGGTGCAAAGTATGTACGTCTTGTCTTTCTTGTCTATACTTTAATTTATTTTATTTATTTTTATTTAATAAATAAAGAAAACAAAATAATTGATAACAAAAACAAAGTGTAAGAAAAACATCCAACATCTTTTTTTTTATATTTTCAAAATTTTCTTGTGCCAAAATATTTATCCACCTATGTTTAAATTTTCATAAAGTTTGGAATAAAAAATTATAGTTTCCGAGTTGTTTTTTTTTTTCAAATATTGAGTAGTTTTCCCCAAAAAATAAATTAAAGTATTGAGAAATTCAAAAAATGACCTCTGTACATTACCAAATAGAGACAAATTTGGTTTCAAAAAGTTTCTGTACGAGACTTTTGGAGAAGTAGTTCTATACGAAAAAGTGTTCAAGGAAAAAAAATAGTAATAATAAACATTGTTCTAAAAACACTAGTTTCTTCACTTCGTTTAGAATCTAAAATTAAATAAAAAGAATAAAATATTCTTCACCTCACTATCAGAATCGAAGAGTTTAATTCGTATGACTAGACAAAAAATTTAACATTATAATTTTTGGTTTTGTCCAGTTTTAAGTTTTAGTTTAAGCTTTTATTTGTCTCGGAAATTTCTATTCATCGATTTAATTTATAAATATCTATTTAAAATAACTTAAATCCTATATAAATTTTAAACAATTAATTAAAAATTAAAATCAATTTTATTATTTAAGAAAATATGACCGATGGGTGGGGGACCTAGACTTTGCCTTGGGTACTCCACTGCGGAAACCTTAATGCATTATGATGGTAAGCATCGTAGGACTTAAAATAACAAACAACAAATGTATAGATAATGTTGTAGACTTATGGGCTTACTGAAGCTCGCCAAATAGGATTAATTTAAACAAAATATGTTTATAAGTTGTTTTAATTTTATTTATCAATTAAATAATAATGAAATTAATTAACTTTCAACAATTTCATGAGGTAAAATTTGTCTTTAATAATATTTTATGCATTTTGCACACTCAAAATTTTGAAATGCCTCCCCGAAAAAAAAATGAAAGAAATACTGATATTGGTTTTCACAATAATAGTATTTTTTTTCTTTTTGTGGAAACACTGTCTATTCGATTAGAGTGCTTGAATCGGTACGTGTAGCATAGGTTTCCGTTTGAAAATTTTGTTTGCAATAGTAATAATTTGGCCTGATATTTATAATAATTAAAATGTAATAAATATCAAATGTTTATCTGAAAGTTTATTACTTACAATTTAATATTATATTAATTGAATCGTTTGTTTAATGGTATGTGCTTTCAACAAACTCATCATACATATTCGTTGTCAATTCACTATTGTTTTATGATTTTAAGTAAATAATTTTTACCTGATAGTAAATATCCTATTACATATTATATTGTAATATGACCGGCATGTGTGATAATAATAATATAATTATCATGATAACTAGTAACAATAGAGGACATCACGACCAAATAACAGTGATAACTACAGTACTATTATGATCATGATAACAGTTCAAATTACATAAAACCTCACTGAAAAAAAAAAATAAGAACAGAAAAATCATGATACTGTCTCTTTCACACAAAATATTTTGGTTTCAATGTATCCAACAATCCTACTTTAAAAAAAAAGTTAGTCCGTTTATATTTATGAGCACACTCAAAACCGAAATCTAGGTCTCCCCATGCATGCATTCGATAGTAACCTTACTGCAGTCACAATCTACTTTATCATGCATATATTTCGTAATATCTGCTTACACCTGCACTCGGCTGTGTTTCGCACACGTATTTTCCATTGTAACATCTGCGCGCGGATTTCGTTAAATTATTAATCTGCCCGCGCCATAATATTATATACGTCTTACCAATCGTGACAACCCACGGTTATCGATATAATATTGTAATATTATCACATATAGATGATCAGAGCCTGATTTAGAATTTTCGAGGCCCGGGAAAAAATAAAAAAATTTTAACTGCCCATTAAATTATAATTAGTAAATATAATAATCTGTCAATACTGAATAATAGAGTGTAACATTTTTAAGAGAAAGTATTATAAAATCTTCACAACTTTTACATATATTTTTTTTTTCTATAAAAATAACACTCAATCAATTATAATATTGGTAAATAATAATAATTATAATTTATTAATAATAATTGACCATTTAGTACGAATAGGTATTTCTTATCTACTTGACCAATATTTTGTTACAGTGAAAAATATATGATTAATATTTTAAGATTTTTAACAAATATTCTTAAATGTGCAATTTCTTTTTTTATGTTTAGGAATGATAATATTAAGGAATTAATTAAAATTAAAATTCAGTTTGTGGGTCCCTATTCCACATGGGCCCAGGACAAATACCCATATCGCCCTTTCGTAAATATGGCCCTGTCGACGATTCCAAATAACATAACATGAAAGTGCACAGACAGCGACTCGGATAACGGCTAAGGTCACAAAACCTGTCACATCGCGTACCGAAAGGTTTCACGTTTTTCGTATTCACTCGGTCGTACGACTGTATATAAAGAGCTATTCAGTTCGATTATTTAAACGCGTGTCTCGATATCATTCTAGCAATACCCCAAACTCCTTTGGATATACGTATATTTTTTTCCTTCAGTTTTTTATTTATTTATTTATTTTTCTGTCCCCCCTCCCCCACCCTCAGTAAGGACCGCGGATTTTTCTCTGTAATTCTATGAATAAACTTATATGCGCGGTGAATATAAATTAAATGATTTGGCCAAAAAAAAAAACTCGTAATTTATATTTACGGTTTAAGGCCGGCCGAAGCGCGTGGAACGGGTCAGAGTATAACTCGCGAAACGTAGAGATAAAAAAAAAAAAGAAAATGGAAAAAATGTCAAACGTACGACGTGAATTAAAAACAAAAAAAAAAAAACAGAAAAAAAAAACGTATTCGCGTGACGCGATCATTAAAATAATAATAACGTCGGTAATTCCGCGAAAAACTAGCAAAGGGAAAATAAGAAATGATCGGCGACGACGACGGCGTTATAATAAGAACTGATTAAAAATAATTATTATAATAATAATAACAAAAAACGCGTCATGTTTCGTATATTATATTGCATTATTATGCGGTGAAATAACGAGAAAAAATATTGCACTCTAATGTATAAAATAATAATAATATAAAATAACGTGAATAAAATAATGCGATTTATCTGGAAAAACGGAAAATCGTAACCGGAAATGTAATCGCAGTATCGTATCAGTATTATTATCATTATTATTATTATATACGTATATATATTATATATAGTGAAGTTTTCCATTTTCCGCCAGACGGTTTTTTTTTCGGTTCTGCGCGCATTCATACTAGACGTCAAATACGACAGATAAAAAAACAAAAGAAAATTAGAACGAACAATGAAAATGTAAAAAAAAAAAAAACCCCGTGCTGATATTTCCGCCATTGTTTCCAGTTATTTCAAAATATATAATATCGTAATAATAATAATAATAATAATAATAATAATAACGTTTGAGATATTATAATAAATAGTACCTACGATCGAGCAGCAGTGAATTTGAAAAATTTCTTTGGAAAAAGCTCGTGCAATAATCGGAAAGAACTAGTTAGTGAAAAACTATTCAAAAGCAAATAACCAGGGCTCGGATGTAATTTGATTCGCGACTTTTTATCCGACTTTCGGATTCGTTGTTGAGTAAGTAATACGAATTCATTTCGTGCGACATATTTTATTACGATTCGGTCGACTCGTCTCGTTCGAAATACAATATTGTATTTATTTTTATCTTATTATTTTTTTCCACGCAGAGCAGAGTCTTTTAATCTGAAATATTCCGGATTCTAAAACCAAGTCATTTGTCGTACATTGTAAACAGTGTAATATATTTTTAAGTATATACACTTTTACTAAACATTTTTTTCTTTTTTTAATTCATATGACATTTTTGGTGAAAACATATATAAACTAATAAAAAATACATATTAAACTAACATATTATTACATGAATTATACAAAACCCAAAAACTAAAATATATAAATAAAATAAAATAGAAAATAACAATGAAATACCTTGCACTTATCACCATCTCTAGAGGCTTGCTTCTAAGTTAAGTAGTCAAATCTTGTGCCGCACTGTCTCCTTTGTTTATTTATATTATATTTATTAAACATAAAACAATGGAATAAAAAATATTTTTAAATTAGATAGAATTATATTTATAAGCTCCTAAAAAATTAAGCAACACCAGGCCAATTAACAGTTTTCCAGTTAGTTAGCATTCATAATTTGTGATACAGTCGACTTGCGATGTTTCAAGGGGAAATATTCGTCATATCGAGAATTCACTATAGTCTTATAAGAAGAGCAAAAACCATTAAAATTTGATAAAACGAGGTTTAAGGTAAAATGTAATTAATTAACATAGATGGAACCTGTGAAACTACAATTATGAAATTTGGTCAGTACTTTAATTTCATGATAAAGTGACCCCCTAAGGGAGGATTATCCAAAACTCAGTCCCGTAAGTAGGTTAAAAGAGTTAACCTAAGCCAAATGGAAAATGACGATTGCCTAGCCGAAACTGCTGAAACTATGAGTATGAAATTTAGTCAGTAGTTTCGTTTAATTACACTGTAGTGACTCTCTAAAAAATTATGTTTCATAATTTAACCCTAAAGAGGGTTAAGAGATAGAAGAAGTTAAAAATGTGAAACATAATTTGTTGGCAAATATTTCGGAAGGGGTAAAAAGTGTAAACATTATAATTGATAGAATTTTATTTTATCTATGTTGTTACAATTGAAGCTGCTATATTGTAGATTCTGTGAAAAGTAAAGAAACTAACGATTTTACAATTATGATTATTTTTATATTTTTTATGTCTAAACGTTTTCGTATATAAAAACTTGTCCAAAATTTTGAACAGCTAATATTTGAATTAGAATTTTTTTTAAGAATGATCTTTTAGAACGTAAATTTTCAAAATTTTCAATAGTTTTTCAAAATTTTGGAAAAACTACCCTTAATTTGACAAATTTGCGATCAAAAAATATTTTATTAATCCAAACTATATGAAATTATATGTAGACAATAATATAGGAAATATTTTTGTGAAAGAATATTTTGAAAATGTTAGAATTTTTATTTTGGAATTTTTTTCTAATAATATTTTTTATATCAAACATTTTTTTCCTATTCTCAGTTAATAATGAGATATAAAACTTGTAATATTATAAAATTTATAATTTTAAGTAAAATTGTCTTGAAGTATTTATATATTACCTATATAAACTTATCTATTAAAGAAATTATTTATTTCTTACACCCATTTATTTTTTTTCGATTATAGCTTCGGGACAGTACATTTTAATATTGTTATTGCGCTCAATCTTCTCATGTGTCATGCACACTCTAATCATGCACTGATCAATCATATCATTCCGGTCTCTAGACATGAGTTATACCTATATTATGGGGGTCTTTATAACTTTTTCCCAAATCGCATTTATTGAACAATTTCCCTTTTCAAAGCTAATTAATAAGTAAATAGTAAAATAAAATAAAATAATAATAATAATAATAAACATAATAAGCACTAGAATTAAAATAAATTGTGTTATTCAAAACGATATAAAATATTATACATTTTGTGTATCATACTTTATAATGATTTCACAATGAACACATTTCAATATAACGTAAATTGAAAATTCTTAAACACGTTTAAGAAATTACTATAAAAATTACAATAATTATTAAAACAATCTACGAACATTTTCAGAATCTAGTTTACTTCACTTTAGGTAATTTATAGAATATAATAGACCACAGATAGTTGATCTCGCTGGGCAGGCTACTTACCCTGCCACTCTCGTTGGATTTTACGATATTTCAACTTTCACGTGCAAAGTCTACAGAAGTGTCATTGTAAGACCACTAGCAGATTCTTCGATTCACTCGGAATCTAAAATGTCACCTATATCTAGGTATTGGAAAATTACTTCTAAACCACCTAATCTTCCCAAAAAATAACAAAATATGCTTCCCTATACAAATCATATTACATGGTGGAAAATAAAGAGCAAACATTACAGTATTATAGACCATCGATTTGATTGGTCTAATTCGTTATTGTTTGGCTGATCGAGACTCAAGTTTACTGTGTTAATATTTATGTATGATAAGCTGACGCGAGCTTCTTACGCAAGGTAACGAGCTTATCATAATAACATCGTCAGTGAATGCAAAGTACAAAAATATTATATAGATTGTGACTACGTCTTGACATCATTGCCGCATTGATTCAGGGACACTTAACCCGGATATTACCTATTCTCGGGGAAGAGAGTTCATGAGAAAAACACACTTGAATTAAAATATCAATAGGTATATTGATCAGGGAATTTTTTAATAAATATTTACTAGGTTTCCACTTTTTACACTTCAGACCTTTCACATTTAAATAATTTACTTTTTAATGATTTAATTAAAAGTTGCACTATATAACTTTCATTTTAAATTTTGAATGAAGCGAAGAGGCTAATTTTTTTACAATGAAGTTTATTCTTTATTTATTTTCTTTAAACTTTTTCATGTATAAATACTAAATACTAAAAGTTTCGACCAGTAACTTATTGAATTAGAATTTGCCTCTAGAGTCTAGATGGTACTTTTAAGAAGTAATTTTTCGAAATTCTCAAAAATTGTCTCAATTCTTGGAAAAAATAATCCAAAATTTAACAAAAACAACATCTTTGAAACTATTATTTTTTAATCTAAACTCTATAAAAATTTAAATATAGATAGATGATGAGATGAAAAATGATTTGATGCAGAAAAAAAAATAAATAACGTGTAAAACATTTTTTTCTTATTTTTTCTTACACTTTTTTTTCATTAATTTTTTCTCTTTTTTTTCTTAGTGGAATATAAAACTGGCTGAGTAAAAATAACTACTTTTGTAATAATAAAAAACTTAATACTTTTTAAGTGAAATTATCTTGAATGAACTGAAGTTTCGCTCAAAATATTTTTATTGAAGTAAGGACCTAGAGCATACCATATGAGGAGTGAAGAATAGTGAATACCCATGGTGCAAAATACATCCAGCTTTTTGGAATCCATCGTTCCCAAATATTTCCTGGTATTCATCAATAAATGTAAACTTGCTACGTTCATAAAATTCAGTACCTCTGCATTGAGAAGTTTTTCAATGATCTTTTAAAATTTAGTCCTACTAGTGTATTCTGGTATACCCCATTTATAACATAGACCATAGCCACATTTAACATTTTTGGCAGGAAAATTACAGTCTCTGCAGCGAGAAAACACTGCATTCAGTACAACATATATACTGACGCTGGAGTGTTCGGAAATCGTCGTCCGTCGAGGCTATTTTTTCCTCTTCATATAGTTGATAACAGTGGCTTCACCGCGTTGTCATGGATAGGAACTACCACCTATTAGGTTTTTCGGTTCCGATTCCGATTTCTAAAAAAAAAAAAGGTTTTAGTAACAGTTAATACCGGTTCTAAAAAATACCGATTATTTTTGGTTAATAAACATTTTTTTGGAAAAAAACGTTAATATTGGCTAATGTCATAGGTGAACAGTATATTGTAGTATTTTAGATGTTGACTGGACTGAAGAAACCTAGTGTTTCGACAAATCCGCTAATTTATTTTTATAGTGCTCGATTTCATATACAAATACGTAAGTATATTATAGTAACCCACATCAATGATGATATATTAAGTAAATGAAACAGTACGTAAATCATTGTAATGCGCTCGCGTGTACTCACGCGGTTGTATCGTCCATCGCAGACAGCAGATGGAAAAATATTCACGTCGTATCATTGCGCCGACTGTCACGTCTTTTCGCGAATGCGTAATGTCACTTGCAGCAAACACTGTGCGATTTGTACGGTGTATTTAAATTCGATTAATTCGACGGAATTAAAAAAACAAAAAACTATCAAACTGATACGCGTGGCCTCCGTAGTCGTTTGTATTCGTTCGTTTTTTTTTTTTTTTTATACCAGACTTGGCCCCGTGTTGTTTTAAGCGAATGTCGCGCGCACGCCCGTGCCCGTCAGTCGAGCCTTTTCTCTTTAGTTTTCTCTCGAGTTTTTTTTTTTTTTTTTTTCGGACAATGGCTTTTTGTTCCAAACGCGTATATACGTAAACCCTCTTTTTCGAAAATGTATAAATATATATGTGTACGTATATTATATAGTCTCACAGTTAAAAAACGATAAAAATATATCCTCTCGGGCTAAAGCGCGGCTACTGCGGCGGCGGTGGTAGCGGTTCACCGTAAGAGCCCTTTTGTACTTGGTTTTTTTTTTTTTAAATTTTTTTTTATCGTTCCGGTGTTGCCGTCGCCACTCCGGTAAATACGTCCGGTTTCTACAAAACACAACGTGTATAATATTATTATATATATTATATTACGAAGCATCGGTTTGGCGTAGGCGTTAAAGGCGCGCGACTAATACGATTTTTACGGATAAAACGAGAACGAAATATGTTTATACGTATAAAAACGGCTCGGGCTTTATTATTCAGTAAACGTTTTATACCACGTTTAACCACAACCGCGGTATAGCGTGTGTAGTCGCCTAACTATACCTAACTTCGCGTTTTAAGTTTTTCTCTCGTGCGCAAAGTGTATTATTATTGTCTATAACTGAATTATTTCTATGCATCGATTTACGTAATATGAGACACGCCTAGTTTGTTCGCGAAAATAACGTCTGATGGCGTCGAAATGACCGGGGGGCAAAATCCCCAACAATGGTGGTTTCCCAGTTCGCCCGCACTCAATTTGCCATCTAATAATCATGAATTTCCATCTAAACTACTATGCGCTTATATTTAGTGATTTAAAATCATTTACTTATTTAAAAATCATCATGTTCCTTCTTATGCAAAATAATTAAATAAAATCTTTTTCATACTAGACACACGAAGTTCATTCCATCAAACTCATCTGCTACTTATAATGAAATAAAAAATCATGCCTTCAATAAAATGATTATAAGCGAAGCTTCAGTTAATTCACAATAATAATTGTCAGCTTGCGAACGAATACTAATTAAAAATTAAATTTATTAATAAAATGTTTAATGTGTGTTAATAATTATAAAGGTATTTAAAATTATATATTTTTTTTATATTTATTATATAATAAATAATTGAAAATTATACACATTACAATATGTGCAACATACCTAAATCGAAAATAAACGTAATAATTATACTTACAACAGAATAACATATAACAATACATGTCAGCGAATTGGGTGTCGATAAACATATACCCATTATACATTATAATATATATTTTAACCTAACTCGAATTCCCCTTGTGTACACCATTTGTTTTTTTATATTTAATTTTTAATATCTCTTACATTATAGTATGAAAATCTCTCTTTCTCTTTAAATTGATTTTTCTTTCTGATGCATCCAAATTCTGTACCGAATTCCAGAGACCACTTTTGATACCAATTCCGTCCCGGTTAAAAAAAGGTGCATACCAGTTATGTTCCGGTTAAAAATAAAGTATATACTTAATTCTTTCATGTTAAACAAAAAAAAAAAAAAATACTAAATATTAAAATTAATACATATAAATAATTTAATCATTCATAAATATATTTGGAACAATAAAAAATGGGTGTATGTAATTTGCACCAAAACTAACCCAAAATAAGTAAAAAGTATAAAATATGTTGCAAAATCTTTAAATCTGTTTGTAATTTGCATTAAAAAAAATTAATGAAAAGTATAAACAAGAAAGCCGGACATACTTCATACCACGGGTATTCTTCGTTTCTTGGGTAAAATACTCATGGTAAGTGTGTAGAATTTTAAAGAAACAACAAATTATTTCTTCAATAATAAGATTATGACCGAAGGAAGTTAATAATATAAAAAACAATAATAGTTGTCATTTTTAACATACCCACCAAGAGCATCTGACCCGAAGATCGAAGAATACCGGTGGTGCGAAGTTTGTCCAGCTTTCTTGTCTATACTTTACTTATCGTTGCTTTACTTTACTTTAAGTACATAAATTTACTTGACTTCACTTAATTTTTTTTTTACTTTATTTAGGATGTTTAGTTGACTTGCTAAGCTCACCAACGCCTACACTTCAATTCTCAAATTAAAAATATCCCTCGGCTTTCTTTGCAATGTTACGACATATCCATTTGACAATCAGCAATCGCATACACTTTGTATCATGTAAAAATATCACTCAGAATATAAAAATTGAATAATGGATGATAAATATTCAATAGTAATTCAATTTTAATTTCGGTGCAAATTATATTTCATACATTTTGGATTTGGGGTATATTTTTGTTTACCTGTTAATTTTGGTGCAAACTACAAATCATATTTTCTACTACCTGCAGACATGGTAAAAAATGTATAATTTTTATTTTTTTTTTGTACAAATTACAAACTTTCTAATAATGAATAATATACCTAAATATTGTTATTATAAAATGTATCCAACCTATGTAATTCAATAATATAACATTTAATGCATTCAACCAATACAATAAAACGTTAATGTGTCTATATTATAGGCAAATAATAATTATTCAAAAAATATAAAATTCGATACATTTTAAATGGTCAAAATTAAACTGTATTATATATATTATTATTTTATGAATAATAGTTTAACACCGATTTTTCTATAATATTCGAGCATTGGTCTGATATTTTCTTTTGTATTTTCTTCACATCCGGTTTTCGAGTTTTTCGAATATTATACAAAGTTATTGACTGACTATGTTTTTGAACAACATTTTGGACAAGTATCCCCGACCCCGACCCGTCGAGAGCACGGTGGTGTGTGGTGGTGGTGAAGCATAGTGTCTGCCGATTCGCCTTTAACAGCCTCTAACGCGCACAACGCAACACAATATCGTAATATATAATCATAGTAATTCTCCGAGTTCGTATTTCACCGCGGTTGACACGATATCGCACTGCAGCCAACATATTATACGCACAATGTAACGTAATTGGTGTCGGCGGCGTTTAAACGGCATAAATGGGCGAAATTAATTTTGTCGCGTCGTAAATCAAGTCGCGGGCATAATAATATATATAATGCGCGCGCACCGCACACAAGAATAATTTTCGTCTGGCACGTACGCAGGTAGGTACCCCCGTGTGTGGCGCGCGACGATGATAAAAACGATTTTTCACACAAAAATACGATCCCATACGCGAGTAAAATAATATGAACCAACTTAAATTATATATATATATATATATATATGAATATTGAATATAATATATTTCCGGCCAATGCGTCGACGCTCGATGGATCTGAAATGATAACTCTTTAAGTAGAGTTATATCATACATAAATTAAAAAATCCGGACATACTTCGCACGATGGGTGTTCTTCGCACGACGGGTGCGATTCTCATGACGAGTGCATTGAATTTTAAACAAACGATAAATCATTTCTTCTTTAAAACGATTCTGAACGAGGAAAGTTAATAGTATAAAAAATAAACGAGAAAAAAAAATGTTAGAAAAATGTCCAAAATTTTTTTTCACATTTTCAAAATTCTCTTGCGCCAAAATCTTTCTCATATAATTTTCTATCTATGTTTGAATTTTCATATATTTCATATCAAAAAACGATGGTTTCCGAGTCGTTTTTGTCAAATTTTGGGTAGTTTTTTCAAAAAAAAGAAATTGAAGAATTGAGAAATTCAGAAAATGACCACTTTAAAGTACAATCTAGAGGCAAATCCGGTTTCAAAAAATTACTGATCGAAACTTTTGGACAAGTATTTCCATACGAAATGTTGTACGCAGAAAAAATAAAAAAATAAAATAAATAAACATCATTGTAAAAACACTAGCTTCTTCACTTCGTTCAGAATGTAAAATCGAGAAAATTATGTTTTTACCAAAAATATTTCCACCTCCTTCTCTAGTACTCTGCATGATCCTATATTGGAGTTGGTATACCGAGTCCCAAACTTACAGAATTACAGAATTAGATAAACTGAGACACAGTTTTCAAAAGATGATATGATGTAAAAAATAGCAACTTAGTATCAATATATTCATTAATTTTTGAGATTAAATTTAATTATTGATATTTAATGGTTGAAAAGGAGGAAACACCACAGAGAGATTGTCTGTTATTGTTAAGTAAACTTAACAAACTTTCTTATTTTTAATATTCTTAACTGTGTTAAACAGGGAATTACCCGTTTGTGCCGAAAAAAAAAAAATCTCAATTTGGTATACCACGTTCGCCACAAAATAAAAAAAATTTGTTTCTACCTAAAACCATTTTGTGTAAAATTTACCTGCGTAAATATATTTTTAATCTCATAAAAAAATTACCAAATGCTAATCATTATTATAACAATACAAATTTCTTATTATAAAAATAAATAAAATAACCCGTTTCGAGTACATTAAAATAATATCATATAATGATAATATGGAATAAAACAAATTACACCAGTGTATTGAAGATATAAATTTCAAAAGTTATGAAATAAAATACAAGAAAATCAAATAATTGGTAATTTGTTTGTGAGGTTGAAAATGTTTACGTAAGTAAATTTGGCACTAAAGACTTATGAGCAAAAATTATTTTTTTTATTTTTGTCACTAACGTGCTATACTAGATTCAGAAATTTAGTTTTTATTACAAATGAGCCATGCCCGTTAAAATGTTATTAAATGTTGATCTAAATACTAAGTAATAAAAATTTTATGAAATACAAATTTATAAAAACCCAAAAATTTCCAAAAGTTTCAAAGTACTATTATTTAGCTCAAAATGGGTTAAATTTTTTTTAATTTAAATTTTAAAGTATCATAAAAGCTTATGATACTTTTGTGAATAATTTTCATGATTATTTTTAGTGAGTGGTGAAAGTTTGAAGTTTCTATAACTATTAGATTTGGAGTTATGATTTAATAACTAAAATAATTAATTTCTTGATATCATTAGTCTGTACTTTTGCTTTTTTTTTTTTTTTTCAAACGAAACTTTGTAGCATTTTTAACAAAATTATTCGTCCGTAAAAAGTAATGTGGCGCTAAAATATTCGCTGAAATGTAATGATCAACCTATGAACAAAGTTTCATAAATATCGACATAACTAATTTTCTTTTATGCAGTGTTCGAATTGGAAAAATAGAAAAAAGGATGTTCTGGAGGTTTTAATAAATAAGCGTCCCCTCCAACCTATGTAATTTATATATTATAAAAATTAGGATGCCCTCAAATTTTTTTAAAATAGAAGAGGAGCTCCGTCTCCCTACTCAACCCCTCAATTCGAGCACTAATTTTATAAAAATAATAAACCTATGATATACGTATATAGGTAAATAAAAATAAAATAAATAAATAAAATCAATTTATAGTTATTATACTATATATTAATAACAAAATAAATGTATAAATAAAATAAATAAATAAAAATATACTTAGCCTGGAATATTATAGTTTTTTCATTAACGACCGGTTTCGATTTTAAAAATCATCATCAGGTTAAGAAAAATTGTCAATATAAGAATATATTCTCTATGTAAAACGACTATTTTATCAATTTCTACATCTCATTTAAATCTTTTTACTTTTCATTGACAATTTTTCTTAACCTGACAATGATTTTTAAAATCAAAACCGGTCGTTAATGAAAAAAGATAATAATACTCCAGGCTAAGTTTATTTATATTTATTTATATACTTATTTTGTTATAAATATATAGTATAATAACTATACATTGATTTTATTTATTTATTTTATTTTTACATACCTATATATCATAGGTTTATTTTTATTATTGAGTATTGATATATAAACATTTTATTTGTTTGAATACTAATTGTATGTGTGTTAAATTGTGACGTGTGTAATTGTATGTAAAACTAATGAATTCCTTTAAAATATTACCGGTAAACGGTTATAAACAAAAGAGTTGTGAATTTTCCAAGCTTCTAGCTCATTTTAGTTCTATTATTTTTACTCCAACTAGAAATCCATCCTTATTTTAGATAGTATGTGCAGTTAAAAAAAAAACACAGTAAATCACTGAAGTCTATAATATAAATGCATTAATCAATTCATTCAATTCATATTAAATTACGTATATTACCCTAGGAATCTAGTTATCTACACTCACTTTTTCTAGAGTGCACTTGGAGTTGTATAACTTGATGAATCATTTCAGCGCCACTGTATAAAAAGAATAAAAATGTTTTTCTGTGTCTACAGTCTACACGATACGCTTTTGTTTTTGTTTACGAATATGCATGTCTCATGCAGTGAGCAAGTCATTTTTATTTTCATAATAATTATTTCTCGCCGACTACTGCCCCGGGCGTTTTCTTCGATCATTGTTTCAGTTTTCAAAAGACATTAGTTGTCTTTACTAGACGTCTGTATAATATTTCAGGACTAACAGTATTCCGTATGTTTGCACAGTATATTTTTATTAATGGTTAAGTTGCATACAATGCACAATGCTCGTTTGTCGAAAATTGAAATTTATTCTTAAATAAAAAAATCGCAAAGTTTCAACAGCTCAGACTCTTTTATTCGACTTTGAAAACTATTATTATTTTTTCATGAAAATGGATGTTATTATCAGGAGAGTTATAATTTTACAGTTGGTTATATATATATATATATATTTATTTCCATGTCAATTTTAAGAATTCGCTGAGAAATTTGAATAATGAATGGGTAAGCACTTGAGAAATAATTTGATATTGCTGTTAAAAAAAAAAAAAAAGTGGTGATTATTATTCTGCATATTCAAGGATGATTAGTATTTTAGATACATTTATATATTTTTACATTTACCAAATGTATTTTGTATATTTTTTTGTTGTGTGTATCTAGTACAATTTTATTTCTAAGAAATAACACAAGTCAATAATGAGTAAAAAATGAATAATAATTAATAACGCATTGTAGTGTATAGAATTGCGTTTTTGAATTAGCTTTATGTCATTTCCTTAGCTAACTGATTGAATAACAAAATTAATTGAAAATATGTTTTCACCCATTTTTTTTTTTAGTATTCTTTGATATTTTTATTGTTTAACAATGAAATTTTTGTAGAATATAAGTATTAGTTACTGAAATAATATACGGGGTTGTATAATTATTGTACCTAAAATTATTAAAAAAAAAAATTTATAGATACAATTTTTATCTATGATACATTGTATTTAAATGCAAAACACTGTCTTGGATCTACAGATAAAAATCGGTATATCTTGTATCTAGATACGGATTATTCGAGTATCTTTCTCATCCAGTATCGTTCCTTTGAAGTTCAAACACATTCACCAGGAATATTTCACACTCGTAGTGTGGGTCTGTCTGTATTTTTTATAAATATTTTTGTTTCTCTTTGTTGTTTTAAATAAATATTGAGGACTTTTTTCCAAGGACTTTTTCCGTGTACCTCATATGTACGAAAAAAAAAACATACACAGATTTTTTAAATTATTTTTAAACATTTCTAGTAATATCTAAGTATATTATTTATAAATAATAATAAATAAATAACCTAACCATTCATCTATATAAAGCCAGTGACCATTATACACTTAATTAATAACGAATATTAATTATTAAAGTTACGTATTTACTTAACTATTGAACACAGAGTATTGATTTTGATGAAGTTATTGGCACATTATATAAAACAAAAATAAAATACATATTAATTGATATTAGTCGAATTAAAAAACGTATTAATTATTGTGTAAAATAAACTTTTACTTCTGGAACAATTGTAAGATTTTAGATTCTGAGGTGAGCAACGAAGCGATAGTTTTTAAAATAACATTTTTTTTACCCTTTTTCTTATGTTAA
>JAIPRM010003915.1:0-24490 GCA_025469315.1 Stegophylla sp. TES_Ste_2020 | reverse complement strand
ACAGATTCGGCACGTGGAATGCCAAAGTGTAGACGAAAAGCTCTTTGTGTAGCGATTACAGAATGGTTATTTTCGTAATACGCGCGCGCGACGAAACCTCGATGTACACCTGTCCAAACCATGATTACGACTAAAAATGGCATAACTGTGGAATTCAAAATAGACCACTGACAAAGGCCTGCACTTATCTTATCTAAGGCTAATGACCCCATTAAACTCGTCAGTCGGCTGCGCCGCACGCACCCTGTACAATAAAATTTAATGTTATATTTATTAAACAATTAAGATGTAATGATTATAATTATACCAAATAATCCTATTGAAAAGGTTCAAAATATAAATTAATTTAGCGTTTTTGAGGTTTTGTAAAAATTTGTGTTAATGGGTATTATCAAATTTTCATGGATTGTAATTTCACTGTCATTAGTAACTTAAAATTATAAAGCTAGAAGAACATTTTTCTTGGAATATTTAAAGTAGATAACTAAAAACTACAATTGATTAATTTCAAAAATTGCAATTTGATTATGCTTGTGAAAAATAAAATAAAATTAACCTGGCATTTAATTAATTATAAATTTAATATCTAAAATGCAATATTCTTGACATCTAGTGGCATATCAATGTGTGAGGGGGGGAGGCTGAGAGGGCTGCAGTCCTTCCCATAAATTTTTGATTTATAGTCCACAGTATTTATAATAGTTTACCTTTAATTTTATAGTGTTTAAATTACCTAAATAGGTTTTATCTATGATCATTATCTGATAATGGAAAAATGATAGTAACTAAGGAATAGGTAGGATGTTTAATATTTATGCAATAATAAATAAATATGTACTTATACACTAAAAAATAGCTAAATATGCAAAAATGAAAAATATACATTTAAATTACATAATTAATAGCTTTTTACTTTGGTATTTTTATTTTAGATGATTTAAACACAACATCTATAACACGAGCACTATACAATTTAGCTGATATAAGTACACTATGAAATGGCAACTAACTGTACTAATTATACTTAAGTTAAAAATCCAAATAATCAAATAATTTGAATCATACTTATATCATAGTACTGGTAAATTCTAATAGCATAATGTTTAAGATAAATATGATTTTTACAATAGGCTAGCTTTATTGAATTTTTTATGTATTTCTCTGAATTGTAATATCCCGACAATAAACTAGTGATTTATTTTATTATTATGCTGCTTTGTATGGAAAAGCGTAAAATAAGAAAAAAAGTTAAATTATGCACTTATATGCTAAAAATTGGAAAATATATAAGCATATACAAAATTAAATTTTGACATATGTATCTATGAATCATAAAATAAATTTCTATTTCAAAATATATGTAATAGAACAAACTAAAAAATATGCAGTCATAAACATCCTAAGCCTAGTAAAAACTTTATCTAAGACTAATTAGGATGTCATCATCAATGACAAATATAAATTCATCTAGATTTGATTAGATAAATGTATTTTAATTATTTAAAATTATTTTGGTTTTGTAGTACCTAAATAAGTCCATAGAATTAAATTTTTAAATAGATAAAATTAAAATTTTAATTACTATTTCATTTTATAATAAACAAATACTGTATGGATGGTATAGGTACTAATAAAAAAAAAAAATTGGTGGAATGCATGATTTTATGAGCTTTCTTCTAACTTCTAAAAATTAATGAATTAAAGAGACCTATTGAATTTTGTCACTGCTCAGTCCTTAAAAAAAAAAAAAAAATCCTGAATATTCCATTGTTGGGATTAATATTATATAATATGAGAAAACAGATGACTAACATCTGATTTATGTTCTTGAATTTTGTTAATTTATATTGCCTGTTGAATATTTTTAAAATTAATATCTATGAATAACAAATGAATATTATTAGTTATATATTATTATTAACAGAACCCAAATATCAACATTAAAATTGCATTAATTCTAATACACACACATACCAAAAAAAAAAAAAAAAGCTTAAGTGAAAATATGTGTATCTTATTTTTTCAGTGGTGTTGCAACATTTATTACAAAACTTGGATCACCTTTGACTCCAGACAGTCAGGCTAGTGAATACTCCATACCATCTCCTGATGAATGTGATTCTGTTATGGGTCCACCTCCTTTGCCAAACTCTGCTGATGATATTGATTTAACTTGTTGGTCTTGGACTGATGAATGGACTGCAGATTGTTCTAACATTGAATTATTTTCTGATGGAAGCGATACTACTGATTACTGCAAGACAGATGCAAACATTTCCAATATTGATCTTGACAAAAATGTTGTTGAGGATGATAATCTAAATATTTTTGACAATTCTTCAAAAATAAATGATTTATTAAATTCATTACCATTAGCAGCTCAATGTAAACATATTCCGATACTTCCAAAATCTTCCGATATTAAGTTTCTTGTGTCTGGTGAAGAATCTCCTACAAAATTCACACTACGTAGTTCTATTGAAAATGAACCAGGAAACATTTCTCCTCTTCAGTCTAATATTTTAGATGAGAAAAGTGTATTAGAAAATGAAGATTCGATGTTACCTTTACAATTTCCACCTTGTACCCCTTCAATGTGTTCAGATAGTTTTGATAAGACTGAATTTAAACGGTATAAAGATCATGCAGATGACAGTATTTCAATCAAATATAAAAAAGATATAAGTGAAAAATCAAACTGTGAAAGATTAGTCGGCACTTCTGATAATTGCAAATTAAATATTTCTGATAGTGAAAGTGATAACAGTCATTCACACAAAAAATTACGTGTTGACCAAACAATATTACCAAATAAAGGTAGATATTTTATGAGATCGTCTTCTGGCTCGTCACATGATCTATATCAATCTAAAGTTTCTCTCTTGTTGGATCAAAATAAAAATATAAAAGATAATTTTACATTGTCATCAGCAGAATTAAAGTGCTCTCTTCAAAGTCCAATCAATAATTATCACCAGTGTGACGATAATAGTTCAATGAGAAATAACGAACAAACTAATCATTCAGCAACAAAACTAACTCCAGCTGGTTATAACTCCAATAATATTAGATTTCCAAAATTGGATAGTCACTGGATTTCATTAAGTGGAAACATCATGTGCCGTTGGAACAGTTGTGATAGCCATTTTACTACTTCTGCTAAGCTTATCGAACATCTTCAGGTTCTAAACATATATTATTATAATTCAATACTTTAAAGTGTTATTAATACAGAAATATAAATTTATTTTTCTAGGTAAAGCATGTGAATTCCCAGGCTTATTCTGAAACATTTGTGTGTCTATGGTCAGATTGCAAAGTGTTTAATAAACCATCTTGTTCGCGCTCATGGCTTGAACGTCATGTATTAAGTCATGGTGGTAATAAACCATTGCAATGTATTGTTCAAAAATGCAGACAACGTTTTAGTTCTCAGGTAATTATTTTTTTTATCTTTTTATTATTGCTTTATGTGCGTTATGATTTTATTTTTATTTTTAACAAAGCGAGTGTTTTATAATGTAAATGCATTTATTTACTCCAGTTAATGTAAATAGTAAATAGGTATTTTAAAACCAATTATAAAACATGTCAAACTAATATTTTATAAATAAAACAATGAAATTTAAGTGTAGCTATATTTTTAAATTTTCAAAAAAATTTTGTTCATGAAAACTTTTTATAAAAGTAGTCTTTCTCAGTCTTAAGCATCACAGCCCAAAATTTTTTTTAAAAATATATTAGAACCAACCTTCATTACAGCAAAAAAAAGAAAAACTAATTCTATAAATACAAATATATTTTAATAATAGTTTTATTAAGTTACATGACTTTATTTACTGACCCCAGAACATTTGAAATTATAATGGTCGCTGGGGACCAAGATGTACTGGACTAGTTATAAAATAAAATAATTCTAGTAATTGATAAATTCTTATTAAACACTGGTTGACTGTCAAGTTGCATTAAAAAATTATTGAATTATATTATTCTTCAAAAATTTTGTTTAAAAGCTTTATTAGATAAGAAGGAGATTTTTTTTAAATTTTCAACAATTTTTTCCTAAAAGAAGGAATTTTCTTCTCAGTAAAATATGCTGTTTACTAAATTTCTTGAAATACATTTTAGTAATTTAATGACAACTCTGAAACAAATAATATAGATGAAATATTTTTTTAAGAATTATTGTTTCCTTTTAGAATAAATTTTTCTGATAAAACTTTTAGAAAATATTAAAAATATCAAGTTTTTTTTTGTAATTAAATATATATCTGATAATCTAGTAGAATTTTACTAAAAGATTCATTTCTACCCGTAATCAAATTTTCATAGTAGTAAGTAGTTCAGTGAATAATACTAGCGTTAAAAGTTTGAACTGTATAAAACTGAAAATATTCTTATAAAATTACGATTTTATATTGATAAAATTTCATATGCTTTAAATTCTAGATGTGGTAGAAATTTTTTTGGCTTTGGTATTGATTTAGATTATTAATGTTAGTTTTGCATCCCATTATTTTCTAATGGATGGGAAAATATGAAATGACACATCTTTTATGATTATGTATCTACATTTGGGGTAAAAATAAGAATTAAAGACAGTCTGGACAAATATTATTTTACATAATTCTTTTTTTTTTTTTTTATGTATTTATTTATCAGATGAAAATCAATGTATTTAGTATTTAAATACAATTTTAAAATATATCTGAATAAAAGTTACAATTTAATATTGATGACTATTAATTGATATCCATTAAAATTTCTTATTTAAAATTGAACATTGGTATAATATTGTTTGGAAAGAGCTAAAATTCATAACCCTTCCCCTTCAGTAGGTTACTAATTAAACCATAGTTAAGACTGGCATTCACTATCGAGAATAATCATTTAATTGATAGATGCTTTATTTCAAACTACTTCTTTAGTATAAAATTAAGTTGTATTTTTAATGTTCTTTCATTTCTAATTTTTCTTTACACTTCAAGTATGTCAAATTATTTTTAATTTTTTATTAGTCATTTTAATCATTATCATTTACTTAAAAAACGTGGAATAGAGTATCCACAGATCTACTTCTTTAGGGAGTGGCAGCTTTATAATGGTTGTGTTAAAGTATATGATCGCAGTAGGCGAATGTTGACAGTCACCAGTGTATGGTGACATTTACCTAAAATGGTAGTGAATGTTGACAAAACGTCTTGACGCGTTCATACACAGGTGATTGTTGACATTTAATATCGGTGTTTGGTAAATGTTAACCACACTTGAAGCACAGTGTATGTAAAAGGTATTTTTGCATTATATTGTAAAATTAAGACGTTATTGCCCAAGTCACAATATGCATTGGAGACGTTTGGACGTTAGTAATATTATTAATCGCATGAGAATTGTCGATCGCTTGCTAGATAATATAACAGGGGTGGCCAACATGAATATTTTCACGAGCCGCATGGATAAATAAAAATCATACCAAGAGCCAAAAAAGTCTTTTAAATTCATTTTTAGTGTATGTTATTAAAAACAGATGTCCAGTATCGATATGCAATAGTTGTTCAGACAAATCACGGAATAGAACTTTTAGAATATTTTAGTGTAAAAAGTTCAAAAATAATCGTCACTCTCTAATGGAATTTTGTGAGAATATATTTATTTTGAAGAACCATAACATCAATAACTGTGCACATATTGCACATAATTTTAAATTGATCTTTAAAATGACACTTTCTTGTGAATTATTTTAATCAATGATGGAAATAACCAAATCCAAATTTTTTTCATATTTAACTAAACATTATATTAAGGAATAACTCCGAGTCGATCATTCTTCAATGTAATCGGATCAGAAACTCATGGAAATAAAATATAAAAAAATGTATATCATCTGATCAATAATTCACGTTTAACTTTATGCTAAAACAGTTATTTGTACAATGTCAATGCAAATTCAAACTCAAACTTTATACACTTAAAGCAATTACTCAAAATTTAAAATTGTAATGAATAAAAAAAATATTATACTATTAAATAAGATTATTATTTTTTTTCGATAATAGAATAAGAGCCACATGCAACCACGACAAGAGCCACATGCGGGTCATGAGTCACTATTTGGTTATCCCTGTAATATAAAATATACCCTCGTCAGTATTGACGCATATTCTAAACCGATCGCAACAGTTTAAGTGTAATATTTTATTATTTATAATATTATATTCGAATTAAAATTAATAAAATATGTAACAGTAAATGTCACGATAGTTTACCATGTTGTAATAAATAATACTTAATAAAATATATGCTACCTATACTATATAATTAAAAATTTAATTTGTAAAAACTATATTTGTAAATTTATTAGCTAGGTATCTAGTTGTTTATATATGTTGTTAGACATGTCAACATTCACTAAATAACTATTGCGAATGTTAACACATACTGGTAAATGTCCGCATTGTGAGATATTTGAAATAATTGATAACATTCACCAAATATAATGATAAAAATATAAAATATATTAAATATAATATGTAAATCTGTACATACACCGGTGACTGTTGACATTTACTGCCGTGCGGTCATACACCTTAACAGTTGTATAACGCTGGTCTAGGTAGATTTTTATAGATTTTAGAATTTCTTAAATTGATGCATTAACACATTGGACATTACAATTTATTTGGCATCTACATATCTGTGATTGGAATAAAATGTATACTTGTTTTAAATAATTTATATACCCACATAATTTTTAATTACATTTATGTCTATATAGAAACCAATGACTGATACAAATTTCATCTAATCTGTAAAGCTATATCTATATTTTTTAACTATTTCTTAATTTAAAATAGGTTGATTGCATCTCAACAATGTTTTGTAATAGTCAATCAAAGCCCATTTAGTCTTTGACAATGTAGAATGTGTTAACACATTTAAATTAAAAATTAACAAATTATAAATGTTAATGTTCCTTACTATTTTGTTAAAAATAAAACTTAATATATTGTATTTAGATAATGCTTGAAAGACATGTGAATCAACATTTTAAGTCTACTAGCAATAAAGAAGATGAAGGTATCAACGGAAAATTAATAAGAAGGAAAGGGAAAAAATTACGTCTTCGTCGACAGCCATTCACAGGTAAATTTCATTATTTTGTACTAGTATTTAATATTTTGTCTTATTTTTCTATTCCTTTTTCAGCTAGGAAATTTGACTACTTTGATGATGCTACAATGTTGGAGTTACAAACACAGTTGTTTTTGAGTACACAGAATAGTCAGCATGATTTTATTGATTATAGTAGAAGAGCTATTAAATTTCAACCTACTGTAAGATTTTAACAACACAATAATTAACTTAGTAAAATTTTATAATAATGAAAAAATAAAATTATCAATTACTATGAAAAAACATCTAGTTTTAATTTGGTGAATGTTTAATTAATTATTGTGTAGGTTATTGCAAAAAGGGTTTTAGACCAAGGTTCAAACTATGAAGTTCTTTTGCGATGGTTTCCTCCTGATATGTAAGTTTGTTTATATAATAATTTATAATGAAATCAAAATATTAATTATTGTGTTTTCTTTATATTATTCTTTGTTTTATATGAAATCAATCCTTATCTTTACTAATATGACAATTCTATAGCTTTGTCTATGATGTAAAGCTTTTTTAATATATATATATCTTGATTAGGCACATATTTATAAATATATCTTTGTAGTCTTGGTAGGTTAACTTAAGCTTTTCTTAATTATAAATATTTCAAACAATAAGATTTTGAAAACTATACTAGTTTAAGACTTTCATACATCAAAAATGTAAGCAATCGTTCGTACGTTGATATAAAACAATTTTTTTTTTATATAATTAAATGTTATATATTTAATTTATTCATATAATTAAATATAATTTAATTCAATCTATATGTTTATATGTTCATAATAGATTGGAAGACGAATGGGTTACATGTGACAAAAATATGAATTTCAAAGTGATTGAACGTGTTGTTCCAATCATGTCGTTGAGCACCGAAAATCGTGATTCAATCTCAAAACTGTTTGGTAATATTTTTCCACCATCTACTCGCCGTTCTCGAAAATAATAATAATAATAATATTATCTCCCCAGCTAGCGTTCATTTTAAATTCTTAGTTTTTATTTTTCAACGATTCTTGTGATATTTTAATGTAGTAAGTAAATTAATATTGTGAACTGTTGAATTGTGTTTTGATTAAAACAAATTTGATAGAAAAATAATGGTACAAATGAGTGCCTCAATTTAATATTATGTAATAATGGGATCACTGTTAACTAATTGTCTTAAAATACTAGTTCATTTAGATATACATATCATTTTGGTCAATTAGGTGAAGGATATTTTAGCTAAAAATAGAAAAATATATTCCCACACAGAGCACTAAATATTTATTTTTACTAAAAAAAACTTGTATTATATTAGTCACTTTTGTTTTGTAAATACTAGTCTAAATGTGCTCTGTTGAGTAGATATATTGTTTGTTGTATATTTGTCTACAAATTTGCAAAAATTGTGACCATAAATGAATTTAAGATTTTTTATGACTCTGTACTCTCGTTTATTGGATCTTGTTACTCAAACATTTATTTTGATCTTTTGTTACTTAGAATCATAATATTTTTATATAACTATTTAAATGTATTCATATTTTTTAAAACTAGGAAATTAAAAACATAAAATATTAGGATCTGGTACTGATTTTAAAGTGCCATTTAAATTTTGATGACTGATGAAATTATTTTTCTTAAAAGTTTCCTTAATATGATAAATATACGGAATTGTCCAGTGATTTTTTATTCAAATTATAACCTTTTTTCTATTTATTTATTTTTGTATAAGAAAACAACATTGTATTTCTTATTTGTAATTATTTATTCAAGTAATACTTCATGACAGATCTCAATTAACTTTATTTGATGTAGTATTAATAACTTAATTTCTCTACAATAATTTCAAAAGTGTATACCATGTGTTTCATAATTTATGATATTATCATTTTGATACTAACTGATGGTATTTTTTTTGTTAATTTTTGAACATTATATTTTGCATTTTATTCATAATTACAAAATATATATTTTGCATATTAGATAGTTTGGAAATGATACTCTGTTTAAAATGAGAAAGATATATGCAGTTAAAATTATTACTATAGAGGAACTAAAGAAATCATTCAGTTATAATAGTCAATTTGTTATGAATCCATATAAATAAATTATGATTTTAAATAGTAATAAGAGATTTGAAAATACATTTAATTCTGACTTAATTTTTTGTGATTCACTAATTTTTATTAACTTATTCTTTTGGTGTCTTATTAATTAATTTATTATGTAATTATTCATAGTAAAATTTATGTTCATTAAAAATAATTGTCTGGAGGTAACAGAGTAATTTATTTATTTTTTTAAGTTTTCAAAATAATGTTAATGAGAAACTATTATTCTGAAACGCAGTTATGTTTCAAAAGGTTCTAATGTTCTTAATTTTTACATATTATATTGATTGAAAAGATTATTAATTTAATCAAATATAAATTAAATTACTTATTTTTTTTAATCGAAGAATGTGTTAAGAAACATATAATTATTTTTACAATGTTTCATAAGTGTTTGCATTTACTTTTAAACTCATTAGTTTTATATTATTATTATTATTTTTATTACTCTAAAATGTAATTTAGTATCTAGAATACATGGTTTATTCAATTTACTGATGAGTAAAAAAAAAATTTTAAGTTTAACTTCGATTGTATTTAATATCTAAGAAAACCTTTTTTTTTTAATCTTGTAAATATCTAAAGGAAAAAAAATGCTAGAATCTATGATTTGATTCCTTTTAAATTATTATTTAAGTAACAAAAAAAAAAATTAAACAACTGATATGATAATTTAGTGAATTATAATTTTTAAATATCCAGTGATTTATTAAATTATTATAATTTATTTAGTAAATTTAGTTTTTATTTTCATTTCTTATGCCAGTTTACTATTTTATATTTATTATTATTCTTATTATTTTTTTATTTTTTGGTTTGATTTTGATTAAATAGCTTTTATTTTAATCTTTTTGTATTTTACTATAAATCTAGTCTTAGTTAATTTTTTTTTCTTTGGTAGTTTCCTTTAAATTTTCAGTATATGTCAATAGTGTCATAAAAATAATATTGTTTCTGAAATAAATAAAATATATAATATGATAAACTAACTCAAATTTACACATTTCCTACTTTAATGAATAGTGTAATTTTGCTATTTGTACTTAAAGACTGAATAACACTGCCAAATTTGTTAATGACTTGATAGTACCTTAAATCAATATAGTTATAAAACTATACTAAAATACATTTTATCATGATTGAACGATAGACTCTGAAATTTCAAAAAGTGTTCATTTTTATTACATCAAAATTATTTTTAAACATTTTACTATACTAAGTAATATTAATAATTAAAATTTGAATATGTATAATTTTTGATTTACTATTATGTATATTTTTTTTTTTTTTTTTTTAAGATTAAGATTATTATATTTACCATAATCTTTCATTGTATTTAAAAAATCGTACAAATAACAGTGTATTAGGTAAATTGTTTTTGCAAGAATGAACAAGATTTTTATTTAACCAGTAGATTTGAAGTTAATTTATACAAAATGTTAATGATAAAACTGTTATTTTTTTTATAACTTTTATTATTTAAACTTTGTGAAAATGTTACATTCAAATCTGAAATGGTGTTAAAGTATATTTTTCATTTTGTATTCTAGATTTTTATTCCCTCGAACAAATAAGTATTTAAATGAAAATAAGGATTAATTTTGTACTAAAATATTTTTTTAAGCTGCGTGATGTCTTTCTTATGTAATAGTAAGAAAAATATTAATTTAAATATTGTTAAAGTAGAAATATTAACATGTAAGTAATGGTGTGATACATACTTTACTGAAACTGATTGTACATAATAATTATTATACAAATACATATTTAGGTAGTTGTGTTCAATAGTAAACAGTAATTAATTTTTATTTTTATTTTGTAAGAACCTTATTAACATTAAAGAAATACAAATAAAAAATAATAGTTTTAATTTTGTTTTAATTTCTTTTGTTAATACTGTGTCCATTGAAAATTGTAAATTCCTCCAAAAAGTATGTACTAGTGATGGGCACAATCGAATAGTTAATACTATTGAATAGTATTCGATAGTTTAAATAAACTATCGAATATATATTCTAATATATTTTATACAACTGAATAGTAGTATATATATATATATATATAAATAAACTATCGATTAGTTAGAATGATTATTCGAATAGTACTATCGAATAGTTCGAATGATTATTCGAATAGTTCGAAATAATATTCTAATAGTAAGACCAAATAGTTCGAATGGTAAACTATCGAATAGTTCGAATAGACAACTATCAAATAATTTTAACTATTGAATATATTTGTAACTATTAAAATGTTTCAACTATTCTATTCGAATGATTCAACTATTCGATTGTGCCCATCATTAGAATAAACAATCAATGACCAGTTGCCATACTGCATTGATGTGGGCATTCCCATAAGATAACAAGTGTTCTATTTTTAATGTGTTGTTTGGCATTTTATGGATAAAGATCCAAACACCCCAGGTCAAATTCAACTTGATAACTGATAAGAGAAAACTAACAAATTATTCAAATAGTTTGAATAGTTTTAACTAGTGAATATATTCGTGACTATTCAAATGTTTCAACTATATTCGAATAGTTATCTAATGGCTATCGAATAGTTCGAATAGTAAACTACTATCGAATAGTTCGATAGTAATTATTCGATTGTGCCCATCACTAGTATGTACCCTCCACTAGTGGCAAATATGTAGTATGTAAAATATAAATATCGTTCAGAACAATTTGGAAAATAATAATCTTTTTATATTTTGTAGTTTATATAGATTTGATTTGGATTAAAATTGTGAATAAAACAATTTATAGATAGTAAATTAAATGTTATTAAGGATTTAAATAATTTTTCTGATTGTTTCATAACCATAGTTTAGGAAGAAGAGGTGATAACACTTCCCTGTTAAATAGAAATAAACAGGAGGACCTTCTTGACTGAATTTTTAGTTCAAATAAATCTCATTAGGTAGCGCTCATTAACAATTCCTGCAATTCTTTATATTTATTACTTTCTACTGTTTTTAAATGCTTAACTTCACTAGGTACTAAGTCGGTAGTCATTTTAATATGTACCTACCCTCAACGTTGAGTTAATGCTATTAATTATTTACTGTTTTGTTATTTTAATTACAAAATTCTAAATTTTGTATATTGGTAGGAATGCATTTAGTTACGTAATCATTTAATTTAATGTGTTTTCAATGATACATTATATGTAATTTTTCTTTAATTAAAAGTACTCGTAGTAAATATTGTTGTTCATTTATTAATTATAGTATTTAAGTATTTCATTCTTTTTCATTTTTCTTGTACCAAAAATTAAATGTGGTCCACATCTTTCACTCTTACATCAGCCTATCATGAATCGAATGAAAAAAAAATCATCTATTTAAGTTATCACAACATGCCCATACAATATTGTTATAGATTCTGAGTGAAACGAAAAAGCTAGTATTTTTACAATGATGGTTTTTTTCTGTTAACAATTTTTCAAATAATAAAACTTATCCAAAAGTTTTAACGAGAAATTTTATAGGTTAGAAATTGGATGTAGATAGTACAGTTAAGAAATTATACATCAAAATTGTCAAATTATTTGGACATTGTAAAAAACTACTCAAAATTTGACAAAAATGCCTACCTATATGTATATAAATATTTTAAGGTCAATTGCAATGGAACTTAAAATACGTATTAAGAATAAGAAGGTGAATACTTTGGTAAAAGAAAACGTTTGATATCAGAACTTTTATCTTATCTAACGCTATTTTCCTCTTAATAATAAAAATAATACTGAAAACAGTTTTCTAAGACTTAAATTAAAAGATTACTTTATAATTTATGAGTAAATGAATTATTCTGGGTACTAAATAGAAGTTCTACTCAGAAACGTTTTATTCGAGAAATGATTCATCATTTCTTTAAAATTTAACACATCCACCAAGTTCCAACTGAGGAGCAAAGATTACCCATGGTGCGGCATATGTCCGGCTTTTTTATAATATCTAATTTATGTACTTTTATAATTATAACTACATCAATGTGTAAAACTAAACTAAGTACTGAGTTTTTATTTCCATGTTCATAAGTATAAAATTTCTAATTTAAAATAAATTCCCATAATATGTGTGTTGTAGTTTTTACAAAACAATAATATTAATTATGTAATATAAAATATAAATATATATTTTGAAAGCTTCCTTTCAAATTGACAATTTCATTTTGTACAGACATAGTAATATATAAATCTTGTAATGATAATAAACCTATTTTTGGAGTCTGAAAAATTTAAGCTTCCCCATTCAACATAATTAGCTGTGTTAACCTTATTTGCAATTTTCTACAAAGCATTTATGAGGAATTGATTTGTAATACCTAGTATTAATTATTATTTATTAATATATATATATATATATTCATATAATATGTATACCAGCATACACATAAATTTGTATAAATGATCATTGATTAATCTAAAGACAGTATTGTGAATAACTACTTATAGACAACTTACTATAATATAATTTATTTATCTCCATATTTCAAGTGGGGTGTCTATTTCAATTGTTTTTAATGATAAGATATGATTTGAAGTCAGTTATTTTACGATTACATATTATTGTGGGCCAAATCACCATTAATCTTATAAACTAAGAGGATTAATATTATTAATATCAATTATTTTGATAATTTTACAAAATAAAATCATTCTATCCATAAAAATTAGAAAATTTTAGTAAATGTGCGCAAAATTTTGTAAATTTTTTTTTTAAATATGTAATCATGTATAAAAAAATAGATACTGTCTGTAGATGGGCATAAATACTCGTATTTCATAATATATGTTTATTTTATGATATTTTAATCGTTTTTCTTATAACCAAAATATCTATTTATGAGTATGTTTCATATAATTTACATCAATATAATATAACTTGTAAAACAAATTTGGTCAAATATAATGTTAAATTTTTTCAAGATTTATAGATAATACAGGTTGCCTCACAGTCATATAATAAAAATTAAGAAGTGGGAGAAATGTTATTGGTTTTTATTAAAAACAAATTTTTTCAATAAAACAATTCAGAGCGGAGCTTCAATTAATACACAATAATAATTATCGGTTTTAAAGCATTGAACTTAAATGTTGTACTAAAAATTATTTAGTTACATATAACAAATATCATTTAAGAAAAACGGAAATTGATTTTCACCTAATGAATACTTCTTACATAATTTAAAATTACAATAAAATATAAACATCATAATAAAATAATAAAGCAGCTCTAATTACTGTAAATCAAAATTAATTCACTATAACATTTAGTTAGTTATAACAATTAATACTAATGTTTATCATGTCACCTCTGGTCAGTTACAGTTAAAAAAATTGTTAAAATACTTAATTTATGTGTAAGATTTGAACCAGGTACTGTTGCATTCAAACTTGTCGCCTTAACCATTAGACGACAAGAACAGCGTAGAAAATCGTTGAAAATAGTAAATATTTAATAAAATACCCGAAAATATAGAATTTTTAAATTGGAATAATTGGAAAACTCTTGATGCGCTCAGAATGCTTTGACGAATATCTTAATAGACTTCATAAAAGCATCATCAAATTGGTGAAACATATAAATTAAACTCGATGTATAAATACTTACTACTAGTTGACTTACGACTTGCAAGGTTTTTTGAAGTTCGTTTGAAATGTATGTTATATTAAACTTTCTGCTAAAAGAGTTGAAATTCAAAATTGTTTTAGATAAAATCTTTTCATTCCAAAATGTAAAATTTATCCCAAAAATGTTAAAACTTTTTGAAAATTTTATTCTGTCTGTATCATAACATTTTTAATACTGGGTAAAAAATTTTAATTTCTATTCCTATTAATTTTAGTGTTGTGTTAGGGCAGTCACTGGCCATTTATCCCGAAAATCCGGGATGTTACCTGTTTAGAATTCATGTCCCGGTGACCTAAAGAAGTTCTTCGGGAAATCATTTTGTACCGAATATGAATTTACATTTATTAATGTTCCGTAATTTGACTTCATAATTTATACATTAATAATATATGAAACCATCTGTTTTTGAAGAATGTCGATAGACCTTAGTATACATAAGTATGTAGTGAAAACAGAAGAAAAAAGTTAAAAATATTAGTTATGTTTTTTTTAAAGTATTCGACTATTTTGTACTTTAAACTAGTTTTTGTTGAAAATATAGTATATTTTCTAATTTAATTTTAGATTCTGAGCAGAGCGAAGAAACTTATGATTTTAAATTAATGTTTATTCCTTTTACTTTTTTTTATATATTTTCTCTTTCTGGAAACACTTCGTATAAAAAAATACTTATCCAAAAGATTCAATCAGTGAATGTAGATCCGAAATCACACCCAAATAATACTTTAAGGAGGTTATATTTCTAATTTTTCAATACTTTTTATAAAAACATGAAAAATCTGTTGAAAAATTGTCATAAAATGGCAAAATATGCTATTACTAGAATTTTCATAAAATTGAAAAAAACATTTTTAACATAACTTCAAAAACAATGTAGTTAGAAACATGAAAGATTAATCAACTAGTAATTACTAATAATGGTCACGAAAATACTTTTCGACAGAATTTCCACGTTATTGAAAAATGATTTTTTTAAAGTACCATCTGGGCGTGATAAGGGATCTATAGAGTTACTGATTGAAACATTTAGATAAGGATTTCCAGGCACGTATACAGGGGGGGATTTAGGGGTACAACCCCCCCTCCCCCCGAAAATTTCTAAATTGTAGCGTTCAGTTTATTGTAATATGTACATAAGTACATAATATACTACTATTTTATGACAAACCCCCCCTTCCCTCCGAAATACTTTTTTGTGTACGTGCCTGAGTATTTCTATACGAAAAAGTGTTTCCAGAAAGAGAAAAAAAAAGTGTGTTCTTTGCACCTCGGGCGGGATACTCTTGACGAGTGTGTTGAATTTTAAAGAAACGATAAATAATTTCTTTAATAAATCCATTCTGAGCGGAACTTCAACTAATATACAATAATAATTATCAATTTTGAAGAATTAAATTTAAACGTTGAACTAAAAATTATTTTGTTACAATATTTACAAAAAAACAAAAATTATTTTCATATGTTTATATACACCTAATGAATACTCCATAAATAATTTTAAATTATAATGAAATATAAACATAATAATACAATTAAGTGGATTTAACCATCGTAAATTTACATTTGTGCAGTGTAACATAATTAGCACTAATGTTTATCGTGGTACCTCTGGTCAATGTTAAATAAAGTTCAAAATATTTCATTTAACGGGTAAGATCTGAACCAGGCACCGTTGCATTTTCATATTGTCGCCTTATCCATCACACTAACAGCGTTGAATTTCGTTGAATCAAATTTATCAGACAAATTATTTTGATATAACATAATGCAATATTTAAAAGTGTCTACTTAGCTCGTCGGGGTGTTCCTCGCACCACGGGTGGGATACTCTTGACGAGTGTATTGCATTTTAAAGAAAAGATAAATCATTTCTACAATAAAACGATATTCTGAACGAGGGTAGTTAATACACAATAATAATTAGCAGTTTTATAGGATTGAAATTAAACGTTGAACTAAAAATTATTTTGTTACTTACAACATTTACGAAAAACGAAAATTGATTTTCATGTAGGTATTCTCAAACATTTTATGAAATTAATTGCTCTTCATTACATGAATATTCCTTAAATAATTTTAAATTACAATAAAATATAAACATCATAATAAAATAAAATAAAGCGCTCTAATTATCGTAAATTAACATTTATGCATTATAACATAATTTATACTAATGTTTATCGTGGAACCGCTGGTCAGTCACGGTTAAAAAAAAGTGCAAAGTATTTAGTATAGATCCGAACGAAGTACCTTTGCATTTTACTGCCGGACGCATTAATCACTGTGACACAATATCAGCGCTGGGTACCGAAGAAATAGTAGGTATTTAATATAATAACTGAAAATATTGAATTTTCAAAATAGAATAAAATGCAGTGAAACCTCCCTTAACGGACACCTCTAAATAGCAGACACCTCCAAATAGCGGACGTTTTTTCGAGGACGGGGACATTTTCACTACTTTTGTATATGAAAACCTCTAAATACAGGACACTTTAAATAACGGACACTTTTATGACATTGATATTAGTAATTTTTATCTTAAATCAAGAATTATTATAGAATACCAGAATAAAAATCTCAATTATGTATTAAGTTATCTTATGAGTACATTATTATGCTGTACATATATGAAAATTGTATCTCATCCGTTCAGTCTTTGAAATATTATCGCATCAACGAAATATTGTAACTAATGCATTGTCTTATGTGCGTTTAGTTGCGTTTGTGATGCCAACGTTTATTGTAGTGCGAATTTATTATACATAAACTAAAGTAACAGATTTTTTTCAGAAATGATAGTTTTTATTTTTTAAGATGTATTTAATTAATGTAAAAATAAAATAAAAATTTAGGTAACTGGTTTTTTTTTTTCATAAATGTTAGTTTTATCATGTATGTGCAATGTACATTGTACATACATGATAAAACTAACATTTATGAATTATTTATGAATTATTATTAAATATGTACATTGTACATATTTAATTAACGTAAAAATAATATAAAATAAAATTATTGAATTTATTAATTTATTAAAAAAATGTTTTCCTCTAAATAGCGGACAAAATTTCGGCGACCGAGAGTGTCCGCTATTCAGAGGTTTCACTGTAATTAGAAAATTATTGATGCACAAGGATTTTAATTCACTCCACCGTATTCAGAATTGCAAACACATGAGATGGTGATAAAACATTATCAACCTTTTCGAGCAAACATGTAAAATAGAAATATTTCATAATATTTTTCTGTACTTTCTCAGTTTTTTTTCAATCAATCCCTTGTAAAATGTTTAATTCTTTGTCCGTAAGAAATTTTATTGCACAAAAATATTTGCAATGAAATTCTTTATCTAAATACCAAGTTTCAAAAAAATCGATCGAACCAATTTTCTTTTATGTACGTTAAAGAGTATAATTTTAGGTAAAACTAACGAATTTCGTCAAAATGTCAAATTCAAACATTTATAGAGAAAAAAGTTGACTTATAATTTTCGAGATTTTTTTTTGGTCAATAGACATATATGTTAGTGAGATAATACTAAATTTTCAAGTTCTTATATCAAAAATCAAAAATTGTATTACATAAAACTAACAAAAAATGAGAAATTTCCAAAATTTTGAAAATGTTGTATCTTTTTTCAATTTTTATGAAATGTTTTCGTAACCATTTTCAGTAGATGGTGAAAGTTTCAAGTTTTTAGCTACATTATTTTTGAAGTTATGTTAAAAAGTAATTTCCAAATTTACAGAAATTCCTGCAAAATAAATGCATATTTTGCCATTTTTTCGTCAATTTTTCTATAGATTTTCCACGTTTTTGAAAAAAGTATTGAGAAATTTGGAAATTTACTTCTTTAAAGTTCCATCTGGGTGTGATTTGGGTTCTAAAGAGTTACTGATCGAAACTTTTGGATAAGTATTTCTATACGAAAAAGTGTTTCTAAAAAGAAAAAAAGAAATAAACATGATTGTAAAATCTAAAATTATGTAGGTAATAATATTGTGATGTAAGGAATTGCCGGAATTAAGTCGATTTCTGTTTTTATATATTTTATTTAATTTTGCCTATTTCAGATGTATTGTGTGATTTTTTTTCTGAGTAAAATTTTGAGTTTTTTTCTTGTTTAGTTATAGAAATTTTAAGAGTAGGGTGACCGTGAAAAGTTATTTCACGGGCTATACAAGGTTCTCGACAGCCCTGTTGCGATTCGGCCAATCAGGGAATGGCTTTAACATGCTAGTAGCTATGACCATTCGGTCAATTAGAAGACAATAATCGGGTGTCCAATCAGAATACTGAATTCTCTTATATTTCCTATTGGGTACCCGATTCTAATATAAAATGGGTGCGTTTCTCTCAAACGTTATCATAATTATCATCATCAGACAACAGCTACTCTGACAAGACTGGGCTGGACACGGTGACGACGGGGAAGCAGTATAAACACGGACGGTGCCGCCACAGACGATGGAGGACATGCAAAGAAATCTATCTATATTTGTTTGGGGGAGTGGTTTGCCTCCACGTACAGGTGGAGCATACAGAACTGGCGTCCCAGTAACTACCTGGGTCATCCTGATCGATGGTCACGTGACGGACCCACGGACTACGTTCGGACGTAGAAAAGACGCGCAACCACCACCGTCACCGAGGACGACGTACTATTGCCTGAGCCCTGAAGAGATGCACCGACGAAGTGGCGCTGGACGAGGTCGGACCCAGTCAAGTCTGACCGTTTTTGACACAATATGCGACCACCTTAAGCGAAATTGTTTTTGCTCACTCAACTTTTTACCATCAAATTTCAAAAACACCTTAATATTTCGAACATAATCCATTCCAGAGGCAGAGATTAACACTGGAATCAGGGGCATATTAATGGGGTGGGCTGAAGAGGCTGCAGCTACGACTGTTCGATTATTATTATTATTATTTTAACATCGAATATAATTAAGTACTATTAATCGAGTAATCATATATTTAGAAATTAATTAAATAGTGATTAATTTATTTTTGTATGTTATTACTTCTGTAATAAAATGTGTTGTAATAATGTTTCCAACCAAACTTATAGTCAAAAAATTCCTTTTTCACTTTTAAAAAATATTATAAAGATTTTAGCTTAAATATTATTTATAATCGAAGAAATAATTATAAAATGGGAAACCCGAAATAATGTGAATTTACTTTTTATGCTGTTTATGGCTCTTCTAGTTTATTTCAAAAAATCGATTATTCCGTTAATCAGTAATGATTTCGAATAATCGAAATAATCTAACAGTCCTAGCTGCAGTTCCTACCGAAGGAAAATATAAACTTGCAAAATGTATAATACTTTAAATAATTTTACCAATAGTGGAATGAGAAGTGCCTTCAACCTATTTAATATTTTCAGATTGGTTTTACAATAATATTTATTGGTGTTGCTTGGATATGGGATCTAACTCTGATCTATAATATTAATATTAATAAGTAGACCGCATACAACTCGTACAAGACATGAAATTAATTGTCAATGAAATGACCACCTTGAATATGGTTTAAGTGGAAATGTATAATAAGTATTTATATTAGAATTGTTATTATTATTATTATTATTTGAAATTTATAAAAATCTATGCTTAAGTGAACTTAAATAAAGCATTTGTTTGAACAATAATACAAGTTAAAATGGTTTTTCCCAGTAGGAAATGTCTCGTTTTGCCTAACCCCCTTTTGCACACCAAGACCTAAATACCTACATAAATAAAAAAGTGTGTACTTCGCTCATTGGGGTGTTCTTAGCACGTCGGGTAGGATACTCTTGACGGGTGTATTGAATTTTAAAGAAACGATAAATCATTTCTTCAATTAAACGATTCTGAACGAAGCTTCAACTTATACAAAATAATAATTATCTGTTTTGAAGAATTAAACTTTTTTTTTTTGTTACGTACAATATTTACGAAAAACGAAAACTGATTTTCATATATTCACATACACCTTATGAATACTTCATAAATAATTTCAATTTACAATAAAATATAAGCATCATAATAAAATAAAATAAAGTGGCTATAATTATCGTAAATCAACATTTATGCACTGTAACATAATTTTTATTAATGTTTATCGTGGTGCATGTTAGTCTCGGTTAAAAAAAAGCAAAATATTCGGTTGTTGGGTTTGATTCGATCCACGTGGATTTTAATTTAAACAATTGTATAGCGTCGAAAAATACATAAGATGGTGGAAAAACATTGCCTATCAACCTTTTGGGTGTTAATTTAAAATATTGTAATAATTTGTCCTTACTTTCTCCGATTTTGTTTCAATCAAACCCTTGTAAAATGTTTAATTTTTTGTTAGCTCAAAATTTTATTACACCAAAATATTCACAATGAAATTCTTTATCTAGCAACAAGTTTCAAAAAAATCGGTCCGGCCAATTTTCTTTAAAGTGTGTAATTTAGGTAAAATTAATGAATTTCACTGAAATTCTAACTTCAAACGGGTATAGAGAAAAAAGTTAATTAACGATTTTCGACATTTTTTCAAGTCAATTAGGTATATATGTCAGTCAGATCACATTAAATTTTAAAGTCTTAATATCAAAAATCAAACATTTTATTACATAAAAACTAACAAAAAATGAGATATTTTCGACATTTTCAAAATGCTGTACTTAACTCAAAGTAGATCAAATCTTTTTGAAATTTTTATGAAATGTTTTAGTGACCATTTTTAGTAGTTAGCAATAGTTTCAAGTCTCTAGCTGCATTATTTTAGAATTTATGTTGAAAAGTAATTTTCAATTTTATGGAAATTCCGTATTTGCGCATATTTTGCCGTTTTTTGTCAATTTTTCGACAGATTTCCCACGTTTTTTGAAAAAATACTGAGAAATTGGTAAAATGACCTTTTCAAATTACCTTCTGTGTGTGATTCGGAATCTATAGAGCTACTGATCGAAACTTTTGGTCAAGTATTTCTATACGAAAAAGTGTTCACAGAAAGAGAAAGCAAAAAAATAATAAACATCATTGTAAAATCAAGCTTCTTCACTTCGTTCAAAATCTCAAATGTTACCAGTTTTTCATTTCACCTATATAAATAATGGAGATAAATTTGAAGTCTTACTATTTAATATTTTCGGTGATGACTAACATTATTAAAAATAATAGAATATGCAAGTAACAATTACATCGTCAGCCGATATGTCTGTGGGTTTTTGTTAGATTCATAAGCAGTAGGCATGTGACTCTCCACATTAAATGCGTGGCTTTAAATTTTTTTTATATAAATCTAAACACCAATAAAAAAAATACCATTAAAGAGGTTAGGGGGACAACTGTCCCCTTTGCCCCCTTCGTAACTACGCCACTGAAACCTTATATGAAGCACATTATTCCCTCTAGTCAAACAAACAAATCCTGCAGTTGTTTATCAACAATACATGTTTATCGTCTTGAAAAAACATTAACAATTATAATGCATAACAATAAAATTGTGTTTTTATAACCAAGTTGGGTGAATAATAATTTTTTTTCATACAATTTTTTTATTCAAAATATTACATATTTTTTTATTTAAAAAGTCTAATTTTTATTTTTTTTTATCAAAAAGTCCAGTTTTTAAAAATTTTTATTTTATAACTACGTGAACTTTAAAATATTTTATTATTATTTTTTGGAGGTTAATTTTTTCAGTATTTATTTATTTGTCTTACCTAATTTATCTATAATTTATTGAAAACACTTTGTCCTTCCTACCAGTATCTATACCTAGTATTTCATTCAATGTGAATATGTATACATTACTGAGAAATTATATAATAATGATTAATGATTAACAACAATAATAATAATAGTAATATAAATCATAATATTTACTTTTTTAAAGCTGCCACTGGGTCCCCTCCTAAAATTAAACTCTAAAGTCTGGATACGCACCTACCTGGAACTCTCCATCATATCCAGAGCAAAGTAAACGTTACCATTTTTCCTTTCAGTTGTCCAGTATACAATACTTGGACGATCTGAAAGGAAACCATTCAACGCCAACGATCAACCACGCCGTGATACGCAGACAACGACCAGCACGGCGTGACACGTAGACATAGGCGCGACCATCCATGCCGACCAGCATCGCCCCCTATTGACATACAGCCATCATTCGGGAAACGAGGCCGACCCAACATCGAAGAGTGCCATGCAGGACTAGTCCACCCATACCGATGGACATCCAGCCCACTTCTTGTAGATAAACTGGGTGTATGACTTAAGTGTAACCATACCTTGTAGGTAGTGGCGTAGATACGTTTTTTTGTGGGAGGGGTTTCTAAATATTCATTTATTATAATTCGGTATCAGAAACGAGGAGCGAAGAATACCCATGGTATTAAGTGTATCCGGGTATCTTGTCTATACTTTAGTGTAATATTGTACTTCACTTCACTTTACTTTCCTTTACTATACTTCATTTTACTTTACATTATACTTTACTAGTAACATTTACTTTACTTTAATTTTTTTTACTTAATAAATAAAGAGAAGGAAAAAAAAATAATAAGAAAAAAGAGTTAGAAAATATTTCAAATTTTTTTTTCACATTTTAGATTCTGAACGAAGTAAAGAAGCTTATGATTTTACAATGATATTTATTTATTTTTTGTCTTTCTGTGAACACTTTTTCGTATCGAAAATACTTGTTCAAAAGTTTCGATCAGTAACTCTATACAATTCAAATCCCATCCAGATAGTACTTTAAAAGAGTTAATTTCCAAATTTCTCAATACTTTTTCCAAAAACGTAAAAAATCTATCGAAAAGTTAACAAAATATGCAATTACAAGAATTTCCGTAAAATTGAAAATTGCTTTTTATCATAACTTAAAAAATAACGCAGCTAGAAATTTTAAACTTACACCAACTGCTAAAAATGGTTACGAAATTAATTCAGAAAAATTAAAAAAAGATTTACATAAAGCATAATATTATTAAGCATATTATTCAAAATTTTGAAAATTTCTCATTTTTTAATAGTTTTTATGTAATACAATTTTTGATATAAAGACTTGAAAATGTAATATGATCTTACTCATATATATATATGTCTAATTGACCTGAAAAAATCTCTAAAATCGTACGTCAACTTTTTTATCTATACCCGTTTGAAGATAGAATTTCGACAAAATTCGTTACTTTTACCTAAAATAATTACACTCTTTAATGTACATAAAAAAAAATTGGTCCTTAGTTAGAAAATATCATTTCAAATATTTTGGTACAATAAAATTTCTTACGAATAAAGAATTAAACATTTTTCAAGGGTTTAATTGAAAAAAAAAAATCAGAGAAAGTACGGACAAATTACCTATTAAATTCTGAATGAAGTGAAGAAGCTAATGTTTTTACAATGATGTTTATTTTTTTTTCTGTGTACAACTTTTTGTATAGAAATACTCATCCAAAAGTTTCGATCAATAACTTTTTGAAACCGGATTTGTCTCTAGATTGTACTTTAAAGAGGTCATTTTTTGAATTTCTCAATTCTTCAATTTTTTTTTTTTTTGAAAAAAGTACCCAAAATTTGACAAAAAC
>JAIPRM010003914.1:0-24492 GCA_025469315.1 Stegophylla sp. TES_Ste_2020 | reverse complement strand
AGTAATTTTCAATTTTACGGAAATTGCGGTAATTGCATATTTTGCCGTTTTTTGAAAATTTTTTTTCAGTTTTTTCGCATTATTAAAAAAAATATTGAGAAATTCGAAAAATGACCTCTCAAAAGTATCATCTGGGTTCGATTTTGGATCTATAAAGTTACTGATCGAAACTTTTGGACCAGTGGTTCTATACGAAAAAGTGTTCACAGAGGAAGAAAAAAAAAAAAAAATTAAACATCATTGTAAAAACATAAGCTTCTTCACTAACATTCAGAATCTAAAATTTGCTTTTGTCGATCCTTTGTACATGTGGTAAATAAGAATATTTTGTTTGAATGCAGATCGAAGTAGGTAATTGTTTTGATGTATTGTTGGAATTAGAATCGGTTGTTTAAGTGAAAAAAAAAGCAATTTCCTTACCGCCGCTGCACAGTGGAATGAATTATATTCTATTACGCCTAAATTATTTTTTTGGAATCTCAAACTTTTTTTGCAACCATAAATCATTTGTTTTTGCAAATACATTAAACGTATACTTACTAGCTTTTCTTTTTCCGTTTAGTGTTCTTTAGGGGTGTCATTTCAGTTTTTTAATAGTTGGTGTGAACATTTAGGCAGGCCATTTATAAACATAACCTAGTCATGGTATCATAGCCACTTTTTTTTTTTTTTTTGGGGGGGGGCAGAGGAACATATCAAATTTCTAGAATTTCAATAGCTGTTGAATATTTTTGTGATTTATTCAGATAATCTCACCAATATCGAAGTGAAGATATTGTAACCAGTTTTAGATTCTGAGTGGGGTGAAAAAACTAGTGCTTTTACAATGTTGAATTTTTGTTTTTTTAGTTATTCATTTAGACACGTTTTCATATAGAAAAACTCGTCCAAAAAATTTCGACCAGTAACTTTTTGAATCTGAATTAATCTCTATATGTCACTTTTTTGGTATTTTTTCGAAATTCTCAAATAATAATTTTGGGATAAACTATTCAAAATTTGACAATAACGACTTTAAAACTTTTTTAATCCAAACTTTATAAAAGTTTAAATGTTGATAAACAATAATGTGACGAAAATTTTGGTTAAAGAAAATTTTTAATGTGTGAAATATTAAACACACTTTTTTCAGCAAACATTTTTATTTTCTGTTCTTAGTTAACAGCGGGATATAAAATAGACTTAGTAAAAAATTATTATTTTTTTTTGCAATAAAGTAAACTATATTTTTTAGGTAAATTTTCTTATATAAACTGATGTTCCGCTTAGAAACGTTTAATTGAAGAAATGATTTATCGTTTCTTTAAAATTTAACACGCCTACTAAACCACACGAGGAGCGAATAATTACCAATATTATGCAAGGTTTATCCGACTATTTGTTTATGTGTACATTATGCATTACATAGAGTAATGTATATTTAACATGCAACGAGGGGCACATTTTGAGGAGGCCAAAAAGGGCATTTGCTCCAGGTGGAAGTTTTGAGGGGGTAGTAAATTGTTAAGATAATATTTGAACGTCTCTATTTAAATGCTTACAGAAAAAATAAATTATAAACTCATTATCTTCGTTTGACTAAAACTGAGTTGACTGAAGTCGGTCTGTTTAAAATACGAGTAAAGATAATGATGCTTATAATTTTAGATTCTGAGTGAAGCGAAGAAGCTAATGTTTTTACAATGTTATATATTTTTTTTTCTATAAATACTTTTTCGTATGGAAATAATTATCCAAAAGTCTTGACCAACAACTTTTTGAAATTAGATTTACCTCTAGATGGTATTTTAAAGAGGTAATTTTTCGAAATTCTCGATTGTTTTCTCAAGTTATGGGAAAAACTACCAAGAATTTGAGAAATAAGATTCTGAGACTATCTTTTTTAGTCCAAACTTTATGAACTTTAAACATAGACAATAATATGAGAAATTTTGGCGCAAGAAAATTTCGAAAATGTGAAAAAAATTTTTGAAATTCTTTTCTAACACTTTGGTGAACATTTTGGTGCAATAAAATTTTTAACGGACAAAAATTAAACATTTTACAAGGGTTTGATTGAGAAAAAATCGGAGAAAGTACGGGCAAATATCATAATAGGTATATTTCTAGTTTACGAACACTCTAGAAGGTTGATAATGTTTTATCGCCATCTTATGTATTTTTCGACGCTAAGTACGATGGTATGAACTAAAATCCACGCAAATTAATAGTATTCTAATTATTCGATTTTAAAAATTTAATATTTTAGGTTATTATATTAAATACCTACAATTTCAATAGTTTTCATCGCTGTATTCATAGTCTAGTGGCTAAGCTGGATACGACGGTATTGGGTTGAAACCTTACCCGATAAAAAATAATTTTTTGCTTTTTTTTCAAACGTGATTGACCATAGGCGACACGATAAACATTGTACAAATAATATTATAGGTGAATTATTGTTGATTTATGATATTTGAGCCGCTTTATATTTTTTTATTATGATGCTTATATTTTATTTTAATTTAAAATTATTTATACAATATTCATTAGTTGTAGGTAAATATATGAAAAATCAATTTTCGTTTTTCGTTAATGATATAGGTATGTAACCCCGTATGTAATGAAATTATTTCTGGTTCAAATTTTAAATTCAATTCTTGTATTATATTAGTAAAATAATATGTATGATCAGTGCACAATCACACAAAAATTAATTAATTTTGTTATTTTGGTCAAATTTCGATCTCATGGTGATAGGTACTAGTATACTTATTATTTTAATTATTAAGTAATTTATTACATTAATTTGATCATTTACACGAATAACGAATTGTACATGACTTTTTCTGTTATTAAATAACAATTTTTAAACATATTGAAAATTACTATTATTGTATATTAAATGGAGTTCCGCTCAAAATTGTTTCATTGATGAAGTGACTTATCGTTTCTTTGAAATTCAACATATCCGTCCAGAGTATCTCACCCGAGGTGCAAAGAACACCCCAAAGTGCGAAGTACACATTTTTTTCCTTCTATTCATCCATTAGATAAAAGAAAAGGTAAAGTATATTAATGTTGTTAAAGTACATAAAGAAAAGTAATGTAAAGCAAAGATAAGTAAAGTACTGTAAAGTAAATTTAAGTACCTAAAGTAAAATATAGTAATGTGAAGCAAAGTAAAGTGCTTTACTCAGATACTCTTGATGGATGTGTTGAAAATAACTTTTATAATAATTGATATTTATTTATTTAATTTTCTTCGTTCATAATCGTATTATTGAAGAAATGTTTTATCGTTTCTTTCAAATTCTACTCCCCCACATAGAGTATCTGATCCGAGAAGCTAAGAATATCCGTGGTGCGAAGTAAATCTGTTTTTTTTTTTTTTAATAATCTTATGATAATTTTTTCTCATTAATAATTATCCGAGTGAAGTGACGAAAATGTTATTTATACTTACATGTATATTTATTAGTAGGGCCCGGAAGTTCATGCACTAAAAACTATCAAAATATGCAATGAAAATCCCTAAAATATGCGTCAAATATGCATTTATTATTATTATTTTTTTTTTTAAAAAAAAGGTTAAATTAGTTTCGTTTTTGGTAAAAAATAATCCGCAACAATCATTAAATCATATTATTATGAATACTTAGAATTACCTGTTGAATTTTTTCACAAATAAAATAATTCTTCGGATCTGTTGTCAGGAGTATTCGAGCATATTATGACGATTAAGGTTTTAATTACAAATAAATAATAAATTATTAAATTAGTTATTATAATTTTAAACATGTTTGTATTTTAAATCGGTGACGTTCTTATAAAGATAAACTTTTAAACAAAATATATTTTGAAATATGCTCAAAGCCCAACATTTTCATGAAATATTAATAAATAAATTAATATATCACAAGTAAAATTCAATAAAATGCAATTTTATCTTAAAATATGCATGTTTATGTAAAAAAACCTCAAAATATGCAAAATTTAATTTGATTTTTGAAATCGTTTGATTGTGATTCAAATTTTCAGCTCATCCAGCAACTTTTTAATGCACTCAGTAAAAACATGCAAATGCATGAACTTCCGGGCCTTATTTATTAGTATGCTCAGGGGCGCCAAATAATTTTTTCCCTCATGTGCCCCTCTAATGCACCGGTGCAACACAATTTTACATTTTTTACCTTTTTATATTTGAGCAAACACTACACAATTACGCATCTTTTACTTTTTTACTCAAGAACTTATCGATAATTATTGATTATCCAACCGAAATGTACCCATGTTGCACAACAAGTCAAGCGATTTATATAGATTGAGCGAAGCGAAGCGACGGTACTGAGGAACGTAGCGACTAGTGCCAAAACTCGCATAGATACATATTATGGCAATATGGCCGCTTACCATTCAATTTTATTTTAAGCACTCGCCGCTTTTCAACATATCAGTAAAATCTTATCGACCACCTTATTTGCTCTTATCAGTAAAATCTTATCGACCACCTCATTTGCTCTTATTTTTGTGTTTTTCGAATAAATTTGCGCAAATTGATTGTAACCGAGAAAACACTTGATAATTTGATATTAGTATTAAGTTAATTTTAATGTAAGGAAATTTTTGAATTTTATGAGCCGAATTTTGTTTGATGTGCAATCAGTATTTCTGACTATCTTATCAAATCCTGAATAAAACTTTAGTACTTTAACGTAGAGTCCCAATGTTATGCGATCTCTCGTGGTTTAAATGAACACGGCTAATGAAGAAGTCATTTTATCGTTAGACTTAATTAGTTTGCTATGATGATTATGGGAATAATTGGCGATAACATAGCATAAATATTGAATACACAAGTACTTTATTATATAATTGTTGTATCATGATTAGCATTTTAAAATTTTGACTTTTGGCATGCTAAAATTAATTTTATCCCACTGTCCGTGGCTGTCCATTACCACCGCGTCTCTATTATGTCAGAATGGAAACTTATTCTCTTAGGTAATAAATATATGGATATGCCATTACTATACGTATCTCAACATTTGAATTTTCAATTTTAATCTCAAAAAACTCAACATTTAATGAATGTTTCGAAATACTGATTTTGAACATGAAATTAGAGTTTTTAACCCATTATTTGGAATAATTATTTCTAAAAAATGTATTACTTACAGTGGTGTAGCGTAGATGTATGCTTAGTATGTACAGCATACACTTCAAAGTTAGCCATGTTCATATTTATACTTTTTGTTAATTTTAAATAACAATTAATAATTTATATTGTATTGTACCATATTATCAAAATATAAAACAATTTTATATTTAAGTTAGAAAATTGTTTTTGTTTAGAAAATTATTATATAATAGGTATATGTGGTCATAAAACTATTGATAACTTCAGTTAAAAATAGTCATTTATAAACCAGTGTATTGTGCCTATGGGTATTAAGTGGCCACTGGTGTCGTCATTTCTGATTGGTTCCTGTATTTTCAATGATAAAAATTTCGTCCCAACAATATTATCAAATAATTTATGTAAAATGTTATTGTTTTATTACTAATAGACACTCCCCATATGATGTGCTAGCTGATAATAATGTTTGGATGAAAAATTAAGCAATATGGTGTCATCCATATACATTGATAAGATGTCCGGTGGCCACTCTCCGATATATAGGCTCTCTAGGTATACTTATCTATAGGTAGTATTAGAGAGCCTATATATCAGAGAGTGGCCACCTTAGATAATATACTATGGATGAAGCTATACTATATTTTACTCCTATACTGAGCTGTGTCCAACATCATCCCCACCACCTTTAAATTTCAGGTGACTTATCACAAATGCGCATGCGTGATATTAGTTGTGTGCACGGCTGTAGATAGCTACAGGATATATCTACAGCCGTGGTTGTGTGCAACTAATAAGTTACAATTTGAAATCCGGTTTCAAAAAGTTATTGATCGAAACTTTTGGACAAGTATTTCTATACGAAAAGTTGTACACAGAAAAAAAAAATAAACATCATTGTAAAAACACTAGCTTCTTCACTTCATTCAGAATCTAAAATCAAAAATTTTATTACATAAAAACTAACAAAAAATGAGAAATTTCCGAAATTTTCAAAATGTCGTACTTAACTCAAAATTGATCAAATCTTTTTGATATTTTTGTGACATGTTCTCGTAGCTATTTTTAGTGGTTGGTGAAAATTTCAAGTTCCTAGCTGTATTATTTTAGAAGTAATGTCAAAAAGTAATTTTTAATTTTACGGAAATTTCGGTAATTGCGTATTTTGCGGTTTTTTGTCAATGTACGTAACTTTCTCAAATTTTGTTGAATTTTTATCATTTTCAAACTATTTTGCACACTTTATGATAGTCCTGATTGTTTTATGTAATAATAATAATTTAGCTTTTGTTCAATGTATCAAAAATAATTAAAAATATTAAAGTGTTTACTATTTTTATTCTCTAATTTTTTCTTGATTTATCGATTATTTTATTAAGTTTAATGATAATATTTTAATCAAAATCGTGAATTCATGATGATTACTTATTTTTAATTGACTAAAAGTAAAAATTTACCTCATTCAATATTTATACAATAGTTTAATATTATTTATTTATTTTTATTTATCATATATATATATTATACTGATATATTATATTATCAGTTTGTCATAGTATGCGTAGTTCATATACAGGATGTATCACGAAGATCTGACAATTTTACACTGGAATTGCATTAAAATATGTCAGATCTTTGTGATACACCCTGTATATAAAGTCTTGGGGGAATTTTAAAACTACATAAGGGTATAATGGTTTGGAATAATTGATAAACTTAGAAATATGGCTATGATCATTTTAAACGTGCGAGCGATTGCCGTTTAAGTTTTCATTTAAATTTTAATAATCAGATATATTAAGTATAATTCGATTATTCTTAATGTTTATATCGAGCTTTTAAAAGCCAAAAAGTTCATGCTATACATTTAAACTTCTGCCCATGCTAGTATAGGTAATATCGACATTCTAGATTCTGAGTGGAGCAAAGAAGCTAGTGTTTTTACAATGATGTTTATTTTTAATTTTTATTTTTTTATGTGTACACGTTTTCGTATAGAAATACTTGTTCAAAAGTTTCGACCCGCAACTTATTGAATCACAATTTTATTTGAGATGGTACTTTTGAAACGTCATTTTTCAAAATTCTCAGGAGTTTTCCCAAAATTCGGGGAAAACTTACCAAAATTTGACGAAAAAAAAAAAAAAGTCAAACTATTCTTTATTAATTCAAACTTTATAAAAATGTAAATACAGATAGAAAATAATATGAGAAATATTTTGGCGCAAGAAAATTTTAAAATGTGAAATTTTTTTGCAACACTTTTTTCTTATCAAAATGTTTTTTTTTACTTTTCTCAGTCAACAGTAAAATATAGTACTGGCTGAGTATGAATAATTTTTTTTTGTGTTAATAACAATCTTTGTTAAAAATCGTCTTGAATAAACTGAAACTTCGATCAGAATTATCTTTTTGAAGTAATGGTTTATGGTTTCTTTGAAATTCAATACACCTACTAAGAGCATCCCACCCAAGGAGCGAAGGATATCCATGGTGCGAATTATGTCCGAATTTTTATGTAGTATGTAGTTCTTGTAATATTAAATTATAATGTTACATTATTTTTAGAAGTAAATTTTAGATTATAAATTCTGATTTTGGGATTTCAAATTATTATGAATTCTCTATTATTCTACTGCAAAAAAAAAAAAAAAATGTTAAAAGGCTGACGTCAATACACCTCATAAAATAGAACATTATGTAATTTCTTATAATCATTGTCCGTTTTACCCTTTTTGGCACCTTAATTCGAACAAAAACTTCTATCCGATGTTTTTAGAAGCAACTACTGTACGTAGGTACTTAATATATGAGTAGGATAGTACAATAAAAGTTTTTCTGCCCCATTACCTCAATATGTATGCAAAACTATGAATAATTGTTTGAAATATAATTTTAATAAAATATTTTAGTCATATTCGATATCATATTAAATATATTTAAATCCTAATATTTAATTATTTTATTTTACAGGTGCAACTGTTAATGTTCAATTAAGAATCCCTTGGTTTTAAATGTAAGTATTTGTACAAATATTTATGATTAAATAATAATAATAATGATTTATTAAAAATATTTGATCTAATTCTTCATTGAATTTTTATTTAAAATACTAAAAAATGTACTTATGCTATAACTAATTTTGTGTTACTTCCTACTACTACCTAGTAAATTCATAACTATACTTCTGTACTCTCTACTTTCTGTAAAACATTTTGCTGTCTATATTGTCATTATTGTTGATATTATGTAAAATGTTCAAGTTTCTAGTACTACTAGTTTAGGATTTATGACTAAATTACTGAAATATTGATTTCATTAAAATATAGCTTATTTTACCGTTTTCATTCAAACTGAAGGTAGTTTTTTGTTGCTTATGGAAAACTGTAGATAATTTTGAAAAATTACTTCACTTAAGTTTCATTGAGAGCCCCATCTTTTATTCTGTAATGTTGCTGGACACAATTATTGGATATGTTATACTATACAAAAAAATGTTTCAAAGGAAAAAATTTAAGTTAAATAGATAAATATTGTCTTAAAAGTAGCTTTGTTCTACCGGTTTCCAAAGTTTTTGCTGTGCTGTGTCTCTAAGCTTTACGTGGCCTAAAAACAAATAAATTTCGATAAATAAATAACGACGTCGATGTCCGGATTTCTTGTCTCTTCTTTACTTTACTCTTTTTTTTGTCTAATAAATAAAGAAAAGAAAAAAATAATTAATGAGAAAAAAAAGTGTTAGAAGAATGTCCAAAATTATTTTTCACATTTTCAAAATTTTCTCGCGCCAAAATGTTCTTTATATTATTATCTATCTATGTTTAATTTTTCATAAAGTTTGGATCAAAAAATTATGGTTTTCGAGTATTTTTTGTCAATTTTTAGATAGATTTCCTGAAAAAAAAATTTCAAATAAAATTGAGAAATTCAAAAAATGACCTCATTAAAGTACAAGTTAGAACAGTGCTTCTCAACCTTTTATATACGGCGGTACCCTAATTTTGATCCATAAAAATGGTGATACACTGAATTCAGTTATTGTATTTTTGAAAAAATAATAAATATTATCTTTGTAAATTATCACACCTATACGTATTAACAATTTATAAAAAAAGCCGGATTTACTTAGCATTATGGGTATTCTTTGATCCTCGGATGGGGTACTTTTGGGGGGTGTATTAAAATTTAAAGAAACAATAAATTAAATTTTTACTCATTCAGTTTTATTATTCCATTATTAATTGAGAAAAGAAAAAAAATTGATGAAGAAAAAGTATTATTGCTCATATTATTGTCTATCTTAAAATTTTCATAATATTTGGATAAAAAAAGAGTTTTAAAAACATTTTTGTTGAATTTTATGTAGTTTCCCCAAATTTTGGAAAAATATTGAGGATTTTGAAAAATAACCTTTCAAAAGTAAATTCTGATTCTAAAAGATTCTTGTCGTAATTTTAGACAAGTATTTTAAAATTATACAAAATGTGTTTACAGAAAGAAAAATAAAAATAAACATCATTGAAAAACACTAGCTTCTTCGCTCTATCCAGAATTTAAAATTATAAATTTACATAGTTAAAGATTTTATATTTTCATAAAAAAATTCAGTGAGATATTTGTGATATGATGTAGTGTGAACCTTTCTTTACAGTATAAGGTTTATTATATTATAGTTTAAACTTTAAAATATAAATAAACGATTTTTTTGGTGACATGCCTAACAATAATTCGTGACACACTAGGGTGTCGTGACACACTGGTTGAGAACCACTGAGTTAGAAGCAAATCCGGTTTCAAAAAGTTGTTGATCGAGACTTTTGAAAAAGTATTTCTATATGAAAAAGTGTATACAGAAAAAAAATATTATTGTAAAAATACTAGCTTCTTCACTTTGTTCAGAATTTAAAATTTTAAATAATCATCATTAACTGCTAAAAGCTATGATATGTCATTGTAAAAATACTGTTATAACGAAATAAATAAATATTTGAATTTTTGTATAGATTGTATCAAATTTTTATTAAAAAAAGAAAAAGATTAATCTCTTAGATCAACATTAGATCATCTCAGACAACATATGTTGATGCATTCCTTTCTTAGGTGTAAGGTCTTAACCTTTTAGTTATATATTTTATAATTTAATCGCCATAATTTTGATTTATCACAATTTATACAGGTATTTTTAGCCCACACAAAGCTTGGTGGCATGGCACAGTGCCCCCGTAACAACATAGCGGTATCATAGAGCGCTGTGTGCACACTTTGGGAACCACTGTATTAATTATTTGTAATAAAATACTAAATACAAAACTTAATTCAATTTAGCAAATATAGTTAAAAAATATAATTCCTAAGGATCTGAGCCTATGAACTTATAAACAAATTACAGGCAATAAAACGTTTTAATAGGTTTAATTATACACCAAATCTGCATAAATGTATTCCTTTTTATGGATTTATTAACATTTATCTTAATTATAAATTCGTGCCCACCACTTATTGTAACCACTAGTTAGTCAAAACATATTTTTGCCTTCAATAAGTTGTAGTTTAAATTTTAATATGTAAATAGTTTTAGGTATAGGAATACGAGTAATTCCAGTTTTTATTTTAACAGTTCAACATTATAGGTTAAAAACTCGAATATAGTCTAGTACACGTATATAGAACTACAAAAAAACCTTAAGTATTCTAATTCGACTCGAAATTTTTTCAAAGGTCTAGTAGGTACTCATATAACACTAAAATATGCTATACATAATATAATATCATACAATTAATATTATTATTATTTTCAATATTATTTAAGTAATTTTTTTTTTAGATTCTGAACAAAGTGAAGAAGCTTATCATTTTACAATGATGTTTATTTTTTTAAATTTTATTATTTATTTTTTTCTCTTTCTGTGAACACTTTTTCGTATAGAAATACTTGTCCGAAAGTTTCGATCAGTATCTCTATAGAATCGGAATCGTACCCAGATGGTACTTTAAAGAGGTCATTTTTCCAATTTCTCAATACTTTTACCAAAAATGGGAAAAAACTGTCGAAAAATTGACAAAAAACGGCAAAATACGCAATTACCGAAATTTCCGTAAAATTGAAAATTACTTTTTGACTTAACTTCTAAAATAATGCAGCTAGGGACTTGAAATTTGCACCAACCACTAAAAATAGCTATGAGAACATGTCATAAAAAATTCAAAAAGATTGATCAATTTTGAGTTAAGTACGGTATTTTGAAAATTTCGAAAATTTCTCATTTTTTGTTAGTTTTTATCTAATAAATATTTTGATTTTTGATATTATGACTTGAAAATTTAATATGGTCACACTGACATATATGTCTAATTGACCTGAAAAAATCTCCAAAATTGTTAGTCAACTTTATTTTTTATACCCGTTTGAAGTTAGAATTTTCAACAAAATTCGTTAGTTTTACCTAAAATTATGCACTTCAACGTACATATAAGAAAATTGGTTCAACCGATTGTTTTGAAATTTGATGGCTAGATAGAGAATTTTATTGCGAATATTTTGGTGCAATAAAATTTCTTACGGAAAAAGAATTTAATATTTTACAAGGGTTTGATTGAAAAAAATCGGAGAAAATACAGACAGATATTAGGAGATATCTATAGATTATAGATATGTGATTGCTGAAGGTTCATAATGTTTTATTACATCTTATGTATTTTTTGACGCTGAATACGATGGTGTGAATTAAAATTTACCTGCAACAATAGTTTTCTAACTATTTTATTCTATTTAAAAATTCAATATTTTCGGTTATTATACTAAATACCTACTATTTCACCTACAAGGTCAAGTAAAGTTTCGTGGCCTAATGGTAACGGTACCGGTCTAGCACGCGACAGTACCGGGGTTCGATTCTAGCCCGGTACACCGAATTTTTCGCTTTTTTTTTTTTATATTATTAACTTTCTTCGTTCAGAATCATTTTATTGAAGAAATGATTTATCGTTTCTTTAAAATTCAATACACCCGTCAAGAGAATCCCACTCTACGTACGAAGACCACGCTGACTAGCGAAGTTTACACTTTTTTATAATTCGCGTCTTAAGAAGTTATTATTTATAATAAAATGTTTAAAGGTTAATACTCAATAATAAAATAAAAATCCTATTATATATAGCTATATAAAAATAAAATAATAAATAAAAATCAATGTATAGTACTATATTTTAAACAATCTTTCTTATTATATTTTCAATGTAAAACACCATTGTTTTCAATATCTATATTGTATTTCTTATTTAAATCTTTTTCTTCTCAATGACTTTATTTCTTAACCTGATTATTTATAATATAAATATTATAATTTATACTTTTACTTGTTTACAGAACAGAAAATGTCTACAGAACGACAACAAAAACTAGATAAACTTATGAACCTACTTGGTGAAGATGACTATGTATTAAATAATAATTTTACTGTATCAGATTATTTATATCCACCACATTACACACAAGCGTATGATTTTCAATTCAATACTGTTGTAAGAAATAAAATAATTGGAATGGAAGAGTATGTGCTTACAATAAATCCTGGAATTAATTGTAAGAATACGACTAAAATTTATATCTACAGAGATGATTATGACGTCTTTTTAATTTTAAATGGTAATAAGTGTACAGATGTTAAAAAGGTGGATGGTAATTTAACCGCAGGAGAAGATATTGATATTCGTAAATGGATTCATAGAGTACATTTTGTTAACACTGACGATCTCACAATAGCATCTTTGTTTCCGGGATACAATCAGTATGTTTTTTCAATGCTTTTATTTAAATATTTGAACGTTACGGATGTAGATTTAAAGAAATGTAATAATGGGACGAAATATGACTTATTAACTGTTTATTTAAAAGGATCTTGGTTAACTGATACACCTATTAATAACTATTTCCAAATGATACAAAAAAGATCAAAAGACGGTTCAGTTTATGCGTTTTCTACAGACTTTTGGGTGAGTTATGAGTCCCATGGATATTGTAGAGCTAAACGATTTGTTAAAAATATTGATTTATTTTCTTTCAAAAAATTATATTTTCCGATTAATGTTCATGCTAATCACTGGATTCTAATATGTATTGATATAAGAAAAAAAAAAACGATTTATTTTGATAGTTTAGTTGCATCTAAAAATATGAATTTTCAATCAATATCTTTTAAAGCATTGCAATTCCTATTATTTTTATATAGAGAAAAAATTAACACGGATCCAGATTTTAATTCTAATTGGCAAACAACTGATGGTGAAAGTCCATTACAAGATAATGCTGATGACTGCGGTGTGTATGTATGTGTGAACGGTGAATTTCACTCTAGAGATTTACCATCAACATTTCGTCCCAATAATTCAATTTTATTGCGTCAAAGAATTGCTTTTGAAATTCTTTTTGGGCGTCTAATATTTAATGAAGACGGATCATCATCTATAGATTATTCTCACTATGATGTAAATAAATAGTGGATAAATAAAATTATACAATAATATTATGAACTTATACATATCTTAAAACATAATTTTTCCGAGTGATTTCTGAGGTCATAGTCTGTCTGAATATTCTCCACATGATCTTTTAACAAATCCAGATTACTTCAGAATTCAGTTAATGTGAAAATATATGACGGGAGTACCTATCTCAGAAAATAATTTGTAGTGACATCATCTGATTTCACATAATGTATTTATTATATTATATACATACGCAAGTCGTGCTTCCTAAGTGCCTATTATTATTAGCGTATAGTTTTTATTTTAATTTTATAAATCAAATGTTATTGATTGTCTTATATTTAAAATATATAATGTGTATCATAAGAATAAATAAAATTAACAGAAGACTGAAGTCTGAAAACAGTAAGACTTGCATGCAGATCTCAATCTCACTAGTTATGATGGCTCATTTTTTCAATACATAATATTTGTATCAATTCTTAAATTTAAATATTTCTGTTGATTATTTTATGCTATTGAGAAATATGAATATCTCTTTAGTCATATTATCAAATATTTTTATTATTGTACATTAATTTAACTAATATTATTCAATATAATTTACCAAATTACATTAATTGTTAAAAGTTGTATTTGTATGCATGTATATATGTTCTTTTGTAATATCATTTCAAACTTTGTTATAATGTAATTAAATTGATTTTTTATCAAATAAAATACAATAGATAGTTTGTATGATAAATTGTGTTGGTGAATAGAACTGAAAATTCTCGCTCTAAATAGCAACCACAAATTATTATTATTTATTCATAAATAATATCTAAATTATAATATATAATTTAAATTTGGGATAACACAACACATGAATTGCTCTTTCATATAAAATAAGAAAAATTTTATTTTATTTGGCAGTTGATTTGAATATAATAGTTTTTTATTCTTTGTGTTCTTTTTAATGAAAGAATCGTAACACTATTGAATTGTGAAAATATGATACATATCTTAATATTCTCATATCATGATTTGAACAATTTTCAAAATACGAATATTTTTCTTCTGAAGGAATAAATAAATGTGAGATTGTGAGCGAACTCTATTTAATGAGAAACAAACGTACTTACAATAAACTGTATTTTTATAAACACTTGAATGCTATAATAAACTTAAACACTACATAATATTTCATATCATTACATTAAAGCAGATTAACGATACAATAACTATAGACTGTTGATGACTGTAGCTGACGACGGTTACACAATATACGCTGAACATCATTGCTCACGATCACGGTCGCATGCACACTGCTCTTGGGTTACTCTCCTCTGTAGAGAGAAGCTGAGGTACCACGCAGCCGACATTGTTGCCACCCCACACGCTCCCCCCATCAACAGCATCCACCTTGGAGGCTACATCTTCACTGTCCTGATCTTTCCCAAGAACTTCAGTCTGGTCATTAACATTTGAATGCCAAAGCTTCAGATGTTGATGACCAGGAATTGAGTAGGTTTTGTTCCTCATGAGCTCCCACCTTGATCACCATATAACGCTCGTCGCCTTCACGTCCAATTTTATGATAAGGTCTAAGGTATCTTCTGCGCAGTAAGTATATTGGTAAAATTTGAATTATCTTAATGGTGACTTGGTCATCAGTACTATAGACATGAGATTTCCTTCTCAACTTAACAATTCCATATTTTTGTTGAGCTTGCACCTTATGTATCTGTTTCTTTGCCACTTGTCTAAATTCCTCCTGTTGCTCTTTATGATACTCATGCGCTCCACTTTAATGGTTACTATAATCGATTGGAATTCTAAGGGATTCATTTCCATGCTGAAAGTCAATTTAAATGGTGACATACCAATAGCACGTTATTCAGAATTGTTTAGTGCCACGTGGAGTCTAGGCACTTGGCTCTTAGGTACTTTGTGATATCAATTTTTAGGTTTTCTAAGTTTAATTTAGCTAATACGTTTACGATGAAAGAATGAAACCATTCAGATATAAATGCTTTGCCATGATCAGAAATCAACTTTTTAGGATTTTTAAAAATAGCCTCCAAGACTGTCAACCGATTAATAACCTCGTTAGTTGTGACACTTACGAAAAATTATAATTAATTTTCATATATTCACATACACTACCTAATGAATACTTACTCCATAAATATTTTTAAATTACAGTAAAATATGAACATCGTAATAAAATAAAATAAAGTGGCTCTAATTATAACAAATCAATATTAATCCACTATAACATAATTAGTGCCAATGTTAATTGTGTCACCTCTGGTCAGTTATTACGGCTGAAAAAAGTGCAAATTATTTAATTTACCGGGTAAGATTTGAATTCAGTACCGTTGCATTCAATTTTGACGACTTAACCAGTTGACCATAAGAACAGCATTTAAAACCCTTGAAATAGTAGATATTTAATAAAATAACTGAAAATATTGAATTTTCAAAATAGAATAAAATAATCAGAAAAATATTGATACACGCGAATTTTAATTAACACCATCGTATTCCGCGTCGAAAAATACTAAGAGATGGCGTAAAAATATTACCTACCAACCATTTGGGCGTTAATTAGACATAATAATTTATCCGTATTTTCTCCGATTTTTTCAGTCAAATCCTTACAATGTTGAATTTTTTGTCCATAAGAAATACTAGGTACAGATTATCAGTAATTATAAATAAACGGTTTATTTACATAATTACCGGTTATCAAATGGCAATATTATTAACATTTGCAAAAAACTCAGTATTTACTGGATACTGTAAATACCATTTGTATTTATGTGATATAATTTATGTCATATTTTAATGTTTTCAATTTGGCGTCTAAATGTCCTCGTGCCAAAACTGTTTATTAATACGTATATTATATTTTACCGTAATATATATAAATCGTATATTAATTTCGGCTTTGCGTCCATTTGTCCCTGTTTGCACCTCTAATGATCTCAGGTAGCATTCTATGGAGATTTACCAACAGATTTCGTCAATGTGTAACTTCATAAACAATACTACCAATGGAAGTGTTGCGTACCTTTCCTCTACTTAACGGCGATGATTCGAGCCATGCTTGATTTACTTAATATATTGATTGAAAAAAGGATAAGAATTAATGTTAGTATATCTAATGTGCTGCATATATTACCATTTTGTATTCAAATTGTATGTATTTTTTTATCATGTGAAAATCGATGAAGAACTTATTTTAAAATTTCTTTCTACGATTATTACCTTAGAGAAATTTTGTATCTAAAATGTTATTAGAAAAATTATACTTCTTAAAAAAGTAGTTTCATAGATAAGAAAACCAAATATTTATCATTTCACTAAGAATCTATAAGTTTTTTTATAGTTAGAAAAGTTAAAATTATAATATTTTGTTTTGTCCTGTCTAATATTTACATTTATCTTAGTGATCAATGATATAATTAATCAATAGTCATTTAAAATAACCCGAATTCCATAAAAAGATGAAACAATTGGCTTAATTGTAAAACTAATTTTATTATTTTAAAATACATGACCGATGGGTCTTGGACCCCTGGCCTCTTCCCCGAATACGCCACTGATAGTTGGCTCTTAGTTAACCAGTCTAGTCTTAGCCTGGAATTCCTTGGAATTGTCGAAAATTCGAGTTATCGAGGTTCTACTGTAGTTATGATTGTGACTTTAGGTCGTAATGAGAATAGGTTTTTGTTTGACTGTCAAATGAGTTGTGTACTAAAAACGATAAAATAGAGTGGTTAACCTGTTGAACAGTGTCATATCTACCCTGGGTATGTTGCATATTAAGGTAATGGTCTGAAAAAATGTAACTTTTTAATAATTTTTAAACTGAATAATATCCGAAAATCCGAAAACTTCGATTGTCGAATTAAATTGGATCATCTAATAAATTCGGCTAGTCTGATAATTGAATCCCATAATCTTGATTAAACGGATTATGGTATTTATTTCAATCCAAAAGAAGTCGGATTATCAATCCAGATTTGAATTGCTCAGGATTAGTTATCAGGGCACTCAGTAATAGTTTAATCTACCTATAACCAGAACAAATTTAGTGTTCATTATCATTATCACATATTTACATCATACATTGTATTGATTCATTGTTAACCTATAAAGTATAGATAATAAAGGAATTTCTTAATTATCTATGGATAGTTAAATGTTATGTTTCCATAAAACATAATATGTATTTTTGTTATACATTTTGGCATTATTTTAAAAATGGTAAGTTATAACTTATAAATATGTATAATTTTAATTTTTAGTTTCTGAAAAGAGCTAGCGTTTTATGTTTAATTTTTGATTTTTTTTTGTTTGTGAACAGTTTTTCGTATAGATATACTTGTTCAAAAGTTTCAACAACATTTTTTTTGAAATATAATTCAGTTCTAGATAGTACTTTAGAAAAGATATTTTTTCAAAATTCTCAATATTTTTTAAAAAAATTGGAAAAACTATCCAAAATTTGACAAAAACGCAATTAAAACTTGTTTTTATCCAAACTTTATGGTAGTTTAAGTATAGATTGACAATAATATGAAAAATATTTTGATGATAGTAAATTTTTAATAATGTATTAAAATTATTTTCTTGTAATAATTATTTTTCTCATCAAATTGTTTTTTCTTGTTAATGTAGTGAAAAAACAATTTTAAAAACTAGTTAATGTAGTGGATATAAACCTAGTTAAGTAATATATATATATATATATATATATATATATATATATATTCGTATATATAATTTTATTTTTTGTAATTATAATATACTTTATAATTTTTTAATAAAATTGTCTTGTATAAACTGTAGCTCCGCTCAGAATCATTTTATTGAAGAAATAATTTATCATTTACTTAAAATTTAATACCTCCACCATTCCTAACTGAGGAGTGAAGAATGCTTATGGTGTGAAGTATGGTACGCTTTTTGTTTGTATCCCTACGGGTTAGATATTTCTAAATACACCCCTGGTTATTTATAATTTACTGAAGCTTTGCTTAGAATCGTATTATGGAACTTTATCATCTTTTGTTTAAAATTCAAATCACCCTCTGTTTATGAAAACAAAAGCTTATTGTATAATTATAATAACTCCTGGAGGATACTCGGTATGACTGAAACGAATACTCTATGTTCTGTTCTCTCTACTCTAAGTTGCGCCTGATAATTTCAGGTTGATAACCAAATTTATCAGCGCCGTTTTGGGCATGAGTATGGATAATTGAGAAAAAGTGCATTTCCTACAAAATAGGTTTAAACTATAAAGAAACAAATATGTTTTTCAAGTAAAAAGCGAATGATAAGAATTAGGGGAATTTTCGTTCTAGATTATTGGTCTATATGTATGCTAAACGTAGGTTACTTCAAGCGCGGATCGAAGATCTGAGCCAAGGGGTTTTTGTCTCTCTCTTTTGAATCTATTTTATATTGTCATAATTAGAATTAAGATTTTGGAGCTTTATAAATTATAAAAAAACTACTTAAAATGAATTATAAAGCACTGAAAATCTAAAAAGACGCACCAAAAAATCCTGAAAAATCTCTAAAATAAACTAAAAGAAGCAAAATTAAATTGCATTTATTTCATTTTATGAAACTTAAATAGAACTTATAACTCTTAGCTTCATTTTCAATAATGAAAAAAAAAAAAAAAAAAAAAAAACAAATAAACAAATAATGCCTCCAGAATCCGAACTTTAATATCATTGTCTCGTATTTCTAAACCTTTGTAGAAAAATATAGTATTCTAATGTTATATATTGATTAAATCGAAGTTACTGAGTGAAATTTTAATAAAAATGCAACACATTACGACAATTTAGATATGAAATGCTCATAAGAAACTCATATGAAGTATAATACATGGTCTCAACCTATACATTTATACGTGTAACACTTTGTCACAGTAGAAAAATAATGTTTATTGATTATATTAAATTTAAAAATACCTCATTCAAGCTTTAGAAATAAATATATATCGGTCCAAAAAAATGTTCAGCTGTACAGAGCTTTCGCTTCGTCGCTGGGTACAAGTTTATGACTATGCATAATAACATTTTGAAAAATTTGAAATTAAACGAGAAAAATTAAGTTTCTGTAGATACATATTTATTTAAAATTATGTGCTTTAAAATCTAAAATTTTCCTATGATATTTTTAAATCGATGTTGTTGAGTTTTACCTTTTTTTCGTGTATTATATTATATTTTTAGAAATATTGTCACCTTACCTTAGCTTAGGGTGACCATAAAAATAAAATAAAAGTACTCGGCATTTGAAAAAACAAAATAAATATGATGTATAATTTTTAAATACAAAGTAGCTGCATGAAAACAATTAGATTTTGATATTGTTGGAGACAAGGACGGATTGGAATCAAAAATCGGCCCAGGGAATTATATACACAGTGGCCCTATTTGTATTCATTGACGTAAAGGTAGCATAAAAAAAAAAAAAAAAAATAAGTAAAATCAATTTTTGAAATACATTCAGACACAGATTATATATATTAATTAAATTGACTATAGTCTGAAAATTCGAGGAGGAAAAATTTCTCTCAATATGATTTTCGTTATTTTACTTAAAAATATTGAAAAAGAGAAAAATTCAATCAATTTTTCTACTTTTACTAAAATTTTATGAAAATTATTGTGTTTTTGACGTAAAATCCATATTTTGAGCTTAAAAACGTCTTATCGTAAAACTGGCTGTCACAATTCATAAAGTAGTCTTAAATCCAAATAAAGGTGGATATGACAAGGGAATGTATCATATTTTATGTAAAATACCATAAGTATCCACGTGTTATTTAAGATTTAAATGGTGTGATTTTCTCACACTCATCTCATAAGCTTGCAATGTTTGACTTTCAGAATTTTTATAGAAAGTAAGTATTAGAAATTTTATATTATTATTTTTTTACTTATGCACAATGTATATATTATTATTTAAAACTTTCAAACTTTATATTATGTTTATAATTTATTGTTTTAGTCATTTTAGAATCTGAACGAAGTAAAGAAGATATTTTTTTTACAAATTTTTGATTTAATTAATGCTTATTTTTATTTTTTTCTGAAAACACTTTTTCGACAATACTTGTCCAAAAGTTTCGATCTGCATCTTTTTGATACCGGATTTAACTCTACTTGCTACTAAAAACAGGTCATTTTTTGAATTTTTCAATTCTTCGATTTATTTTTATTTTTTGAGTGGGGGGACTATTCAAAATTTGACAAAATAGACTTGAAAACCAAAGTAAAGTAAAGTAAAATAAAATAAAGCCATACTTCGCACCACGGGTATTCTTCGCTCTTCGGGTCAGATTTTCTTGGAGGGTATGTTAACCTAATTTCCTTCGTTCAGAATCGTTTTATTGAAGAAATGATTTATCGTTTCTTTGAAATTCTACATACCCACCAAGAATTTCTGACCCAAGGAACGATGAATATCCTTCCTATTCCATACGAAGTATTTCTGACTTTCTTTTTATTTTCATTTTATTTTTTCCCTCTTTCTGTGAACACTTTTTCGTATAGAAATATTTGTTCAAAAGTTTCAGTCAGTACTTCTATAGCTCCAAAATTATATACAGATGGTACTTTTAACAGTAATTTTTCAAATTTTTCAATAATCATTTTAAAAACGTTGAAAACCTGTCAAAAAATTGACAAAAAACAGCAAAATATGCGAACAGAAACTTACTCAAAAATGGCCTCAAATATGGCTCAAATCATTTTTTTAAAATTATTAATTGTATTTATTTGAATACCTCTTCTAAAAAAATAATCTTAATTTTGCCCCGGTTAAAGCGAAATAATATATTGTATCAATAATATTTTTTACAAATTTACGTTATATTATATTACAACAAATTTTTGATAACACTAAAATATGAAGATCTTAATTAACAAACCCACATTGTGATTTATTAAATAAATATATAACATACATTAAGTACTATAAAACAAAACTTATATTTAAAACATTTTGTTAGTAAATACAAATATAAATATGTATTCACTTTATTATTTTATCTTCACTTAGGTACAATATTTAGAAGTATAATAATTCCATAAAAATAGTAAATAGAGAGATAAATATGCGATACAAATGTTTTAATGATTCTATATTATTCTAAAATACGCCACTGCTGAAGTCTCCTCAGTGAATTTTTTTTCGATCCCGACATTTTTGTTTTTATTATCATTTACTGAGTCTTTTTTAAGTTTTATTATTATTAATTTCTAATTGGGTATAAAATTTCTATTTTGGAGGAGTAAATTAGTGTAGGATATCTTTATGATTTTGTGAAACACTAAACCAAAAATTTAAACAACGAAATAACTGAATGTGACCTACAGGCTGTCTTTCTTCAAAGTATTTTAGTTGTCTGTTATAAATACAACACAAACATTTATAAATTAGAAAAATAAATGTGATTAAACACTTGTATAATTTTCTCTCTAAGATATTTTTTTAAAAATTATAACTTACTTACAATCAAACTATATGATATAAATAGCTTAAAAACACAGTTAATGGTAAGGGTTATAACCCTCTTAGTCTTCCCTTTGACTACGCCACTGGTTGAAGCGTTAAATTTTAATGCGACGGTACCTACTGGGTTCAAATTTTACTCGGTGAACTAAATATTCAGCACCTTTTTCAACCGCGACTGACCAGAGGTGACAAGATGAATATTAGTACTAATTATATTATAGCGAATTAATGTTGATTTACGGTAGAAACACCCTCTTTAATTCATTTTAATATGATGTTTATATTTTATTGTAATTTAATATTATTTATGGAATTACATAAGGTGTAGAGGAATATATTATAAAAAATCAATTTTCATTTTTTGTTATTGATATAGATATGTAAAAACATAATTTTTAGTTCAATGAGTGCACACAGTACCTAATAACAATTATTTATTGTTGCCCACGGTCTAAAAGTAGTGTTGTTTTTTATTTTTTCATAAAACCTGACTTACGTGATAGTATTAAAATATTATTGTTAATGATATTGTTATATAGTACGAAGTCTTAAATATTTACAGCGGCCAATCGGTCTCTGGTTGGAGACTTAATTTAGGGGATTGGTAGAGGTTCGTTTTTAATGAGTTTTGTATAGGAAATTTAAAATATGTAAGCAAATTGGCCGTGGGAGTGTGTTAGTTATAAATGATTATTAGTGTGTGTGACATCCCGGCAGTGGTGTGTTGAACAAACTTTTAATGAAGAGCAAAGATTATTAAAAAGTACTCACCCCCTCTTGAATTTGATATAACTTAGCGTCAGTGTCATCATTTACGTTTTCAAGGGGAGAGGCGACAAAAGTTTTAATCAGCTCATAATGATATAATCGCATACTTTGTAATTTTCTACCTCTTAAGAAAATATACCTTTAAGTAATTTTATACTTAAAAAATCAAAATTTACTTCAATCAATATCACACGATTCACATGGAATAAACAAAAAACAAACACGTAAAAAACAATTTTCTCAAGAGAAGATTTAAAAAAACACATCAGGTAAACATTTCAAAATAATCGACATTAAACTATGTAATAAAATATCATCTTATATAATAATGAATCATCCAATTAATTGTGTCCAAAAAATACAATTTGCAATGAATATTAGAATTTCCTGACAATTTAATAATAACATAGTAATATACAATAAATATTGTAATCATTAACTATTCAATATATTATCTATGTAAGATTTACATACGTAGATATGTTTATATCATTTGACTTAGAATTCTTTGACTCCCACATAATTCTTCTCATTGAGACTCTATATACATCACACATATTTGAAATTAAAATAAATAATAATTTACTTTATTATTTATTGCATACAATTTAATATATTTACATGCTTATTTCTGTTTATAGATTAAAAATATTAATACATAAGAATGTAGATTTAATGTTTTATTTAAATAATAATAAAGATTTTTGTAACAATGAAGATATTGATGCATTTTATTAACATTCAAATTTCACTACTAATGCAAGCATCTGAATATTTCCTTTTTTTAAAGCATTATCGTGTGTTTTTGTAGATAAGCTCATTCATGTGACTCATAGACTGTATTTAGATATCTACCTATCTATTCCTGTATTTATTATAACATTTATAATATTTTCAATTATATAATGATGTAGTATAACTAAATATGACTGTTATAATAATAATATTATAAAAATAATGTAGTGCCAGGATATTGAATCGTGCTTGTACCCATTAACTAATACCCAAATGCCAATTTTGAAAGAGCAATTGCTCCTAATTCTAAATTACCCCTTCAAAACGCCACTGCTCCTGGAATACCAATATAACTGCGTCTTATAAGTAAAACGGACGAATAACTGTCTACAATTGTTACTCATTACTATATCTATTAATACCGTTGTATTATTATATTATATTTACAATATAATTTACATTTCAGACACCTAGTGAATTCAGACGTGGGATTATAGGAGCTTCGTCCATCGTGCCTTTATAACCGCGCGGACGGCTTTTGACTTTACATTGTTCATTATATTTTATTTCTGGGAGCATTAATTCAGTCAGCTTATGTTTATTTTTGTTCGACTAAAAATTAAATAGCGGTATTTCTTTTTTCTATACAAAAAAAAGATGCTATCACTTGAAATGAAGTGTACACATTTGTTTTTCTCGCTATTATTATTTTTATATTATTATATTGAAAAAAACCGGACATACTTCGCACGACGGGTGGTATTCTCTTGACGGGCGTATTAAATTTTAAAGAAACGATAAATCATTTCTTCAGTAAAACGATTCTGAACGAAGGAAGTTAATAATATAAGAAA
>JAIPRM010003913.1:0-12955 GCA_025469315.1 Stegophylla sp. TES_Ste_2020 | reverse complement strand
TATAAGAAAATTGGCCAATCCGATTGTTTTGAAATTTGGTGTCTAGATAGAAAATTTCATTGCGAATATTTTGGTGCAATAAAATTTCTTACGGACAAAGAATTAAACATTTTACAAGGGTAAGACTGAAAAAAACTCGAAGAAGGTACGGACACTAAAAGGTATTTGTTATTCGCTTATCTTATCCTATGTATTTTTCGACGCTAAATTTAATACGATACAAGTCGGTAATTACGGGGTGGCTTTTGGACTGCCGCTCAAATATATTTCTCAAAGCCACAACGTCTTATCAGTGTCACATATTACACGGACTGCCATGTATATGTATACACTATTATATGTATATGTATATGTTTACATAATTAAATAACAGTATCTAACCTACTATTTTATATTTATATTATTAACTTCCTTCGTTCAGAATCGTTTTGATTGAAGAAATAATTTATCGTTTCTTTAAAATTCAATACATCCGTCAAGAGTATCTCATCTGACGTGCGAAGAACACCCCGACGAGCGAAGTACACACATTTTTTTAAATTTTTTTTTTCTCTTTCTATGTACACTTTTTCGTATAGAAATACTTGTCCGAAAGTTTCGATCAGTATCTCTATAGAACCAGAATTTTACCCAGATGGTACTTTAAAGAGGTCATATTTCGAATTTCTCAATACTTTTTCCAAAAACGTATAAAAACTGTCGAAAAATTGACAAAAAACCGCAAAATACGCAATTACCGAAATTTCCGTAAAATTACTTTTTGACATAACTTCTAAAATAATGCAGCTAGGGATTTGAAATTTTCACCAACCACTAAAAATAACTACGTAAACATTTCATAAATATTTCAAAAAGATTTGATCAATTTTGAGTTAATTACGGCATTTTGAAAATTCTGGAAATTTATTATTTTTTGTTAGTTTTCATGTAATAAAATTTTTGATTTTTGACATTAAGACTTGAAAATTTAATATGATCTAATATAATATTTGACGTAATAATACATCACATATAGTAAAAATATTTCCTTAACCTTCCTTCTGTGTGCGCCACTTATTTTCACATACACCTAATGAATAATCCATAAATAATTTCAAATTACAATAAAATATAAATCATCATAATAAAATAAAATAAAACGGCTATAATTATTGTAAATCAACATTTATGCACTATAACATCATTTTAGGATCTGAACGTAGTGAAGAAGCTTATGTTTTTACAATAATGTTTATTTTTTTTTTCTTCTACTGTAAACACTATTTCGTATAGAAATACTTGTCCAAAAGTTTCAATCTATAACTTTATAGATCCAAAATCGAACCCAGATGGTACCGATGAGAGTTCATTTTCCAAATTTCTCAGTACATTTTTCAAAAACGCGAAAAAACTGTCAAAAAGTTGACAAAAAATGGCAAAATAAGCCATCATCGGAATTTCCGTAAAATTGAAAATTTATTTTTAACATAACTTCTAAAATAATGCCGCTAAGAACTTGATACTTTCACCAACTACTGGTCACGAAAACATCTCACAAAAATTTCAAAATTATTTGATCAATTTTGAGTTAAGTACAGCATTTTGAAAATATCTCATTTGTTGTTAGTTTTTGTGTGATAAAATTTTCAATTTTTGATGTTAAGACTTGAAAATTTAATATGATTTCACTGACAAATATGTCTAATTGGCCTGAAAAAATCTCGAAAATCGTTAGTCAACTTTTTTTTATAATCGTTTGAAGTTAGAATTTCGACAAAATTCGTTAGTTTTACTTAAAATCACACACTTTAACGTACATATAAGAAAATTGGTTCAACCGATTGTTTTGAAACTTGGTACCTTGATAGATAATTTCATTGCGAATATTTTGGTGCAATAAAATTTCTTACGGACAAAGAATTAAATATTTTACAAGGGTAAGACTGAAAAAAAATCGAAGGAAGTATGGACAAATTTGTCGTGTAATTTATTTCTAGATAACGGGCATACAAAAAGGTAGGTATTGCTATTCGCTCATCTTATCCTACGATTCGATATGATACGTCAGTAATTACGGTGTGGCTTTTGACTGCCGCCCAAATACATTTCTCAAGGCCGTGACGCCTTATCAGTTATCACACATTACACGGACTGCCATGTATATGTTACGCCGTATTCGGCAACACACAAACACACAATATTCGGGTACTTACTCAACGTTACAACTCGATTCGACTCGAAAAAAATTATGTAAAATACACTACTCACTCAACACTATTAAATAACAATAGTTATTTGTTTAACTTTAACATATCTAACCTACTATTTTATATTTATATTATTAACTTCTTTCGTTCAGAATGGTTTTACTGGAGGAATGATTTTATCGTTTCTTTAAAGTTCAATACATCCGTCAAAAGTATCTCATCTGACTTGCGATGAACACCCCGACGAGCGAAGTACACACTTTTTACTAATGTTTATCGTGGCACTTCTGGTCTGTTATGGTTGAAAAAATTGCAAAATATTTTATCGGGTAAGTTTTGAACCCGATACCGTTGCATTTTATTACTGACGTCTTAATCGACTTAAACGCTGTGCCACAATAACAGTTTTGAAAACTGTTGAAATAGCAGGTATTTAATATAATAACCAAAAATATTGAATTTTCAAAATAGAATAAAATAATTAGAAAATTATTGATGCACGTGGATTTTAATTCTCAGTCACACCATCGTATTCAGCGTCGAAAAATGCATTAAATGGCAAAATAACATTACCTACCAACCTTTTGGGTGTTAATTAGAAATATATATTATAATAATTTGTTCGTATTTCCTCCGATTGTTTTTTTCTATCAAACCTTTGTAAAATATTTAATTCTTTGTCCGTAAGAAATTTTATTGCACTAAAATATTTGCAATGAAATTTTCTACCAAGTAACCTAATTTTAAAAGAATCGATCGAACCAATTTTCTTTTGTATACATTAAAGTGTGTAATTTTAAGTAAATCTAACGAATTTTTTCAAAATTCTAACTTCAAATGGTTATAGAGAAAAAAACTGACTTACGGTTATCGAGATTTTTTATAGGTCAGTTAGATGTATATGTGAGCGAGATCATATTAAATTTTCAAGTTTAAATATCAAGAATCAAAAATTTTATTGCATAAAAACTATTAAAAAACGGGATATTTTAAAATGCTATACTTAACTCAAAATTGATCAAATCTTTCCGAATTTTTTATGTAATATTCTTGTGACCAATTTTAGTAGTTGGTGAAAGTTTCAAGTTTCTAGCTAAATTATTTCTGAAGTTGTGTTAAAAAGCAATTTTTAATTTTATGGAAATTTCGGCAGTTGTATATTTTGTCGTTTTTGGTCAATTTTTCGACATATTTTCCACGTTTTTGGAAAAAGGTATTGAGAAATTTGAAAAATGACGTTTTTAAAGTATCATATGAGTCTGATTCCGGATCTATAGAGTTACTAATCGAAACTTTTGGATAAGTATTTCTATATAAATAAGTGTTTCCAGAAAGAGAAAAATAAAATTAAATAAATAATCATCATTATAAAATCATAAGCTTCTTCGCTACCGCTCAAATTCATAAGACTTTTGGTACGCGCATTGGTAATTTTTACTCACCTAAGGCCCAAAAAAATTTGATTTACATTGACCAACTAAAAAAAAATTCGAATTATTATTTCAAAATTTGGGAATGATTGAATATACTCATTACCATGGCTATGAATTAAAAAGCTGGACATACTTCGCTCGATGGGTGTTCCTACGCACGACGGCTGAGATTCTCTTGACAGGTGTATTGAATTTTAAAGAAACGATAAATCATTTCTTCAATAAAACGATTCTGAACAAGGGAAGTTAATAATATAAAAAATATATGAGAAAAAAAAATGTCCAAAATTTTTTTTTCACATTTTCAAAATTTTCTTGCACCAAAATCTTTTTTATATGATTTTCTATCTATATTTAAATTTTTATATAGTTCGGATCAAAAAATAATGGTTTTTGAGTAGTTTTTGTCAAATTTTGGGTAGTTTTTTCCATAAAATAAAAATTGAAGAATTGAGAAATTCAAAAAATGACCTTTTTAAAATATAATTAAGAGGCAAATTCGGTTTCAAAAAGTTACTGATCGAAACTTTTGGACAAGTATTTCCATACGAAAAGTTGTACACAGAAAAAAAAATAAACATCATTGTAAAAACACTAGCTTCTTCACTTCTAAAAAGTGTTAAATATGCATGCATTTATGCACTAATAACAGGCAAAATAAGCTTTAAAATATGCACTAAAAATTTAAAAATTTGTTCTAATAAACCCAAAGTATGAAAAAAAAAAATGATTTATAAAAATGATTTTATGACTGCAACGAACGACGTATCACAAACTACGTGTCCAAATTTTTATTTTTGTGGGTACATATTTATAAAAGATTTCAAATACGTATTTGTAGATATCAGGACAATAATGATTTTATTACAGTCCAACTTTTCATACTAATCAATACTAGGTACTTAAACGTCTAAAACAATATGTTTTTGATGCACAAAAAAAGGAAATAATACTTAGACAGGTTGATATACCCAACTAAAAATAATCTTTCTTCGGAATCTTCGGATCACTTATATCATTTGAATGTATAAATGCTAAAATTTCTTTAATTTAAGTAATTTAAAAACATATTTGATCTGAATTTGAGCCAAGTGCATCTAAATTAAATAATAGTTAGTTAAACATCCGACTGAAAATATAATAATTTCATCGAAAAATAAAAGTCATGGTCACAAAAAAATCATTTAACGCCAATTTAAACTAGATTGAACGAAAAAATTGAAAAATATTTAGAAAAGAAGCATAAATACAAAAAAATCATGAAAACATGCATTTATATGCCTTAATAATTAAGTATGCAAAATAATATTTCGTATTTGAATTATAATTAACACAAAATACATTTTGTTCGAATTGATTTTCTTTTACGATGTAGCAAAAAAAAAATATGCAAATGCATTGAATTCACAGCCCTGCTCATTACTTGTAATGTAATGACGGCAAGTTAACGTAAATGTTTATAAAGTGTAATATTTTTAATTTAATTGCTTCATTTAAATGTTATTATTTTTCAAATACATTTGTACATGTAAATGTTTAGACCAAAAATTACCTATTATCTAAATAATTATTGAGTTAATAAAGCGTAAGATACAAATTTCCTGCAAAACTAATTTCTCTTTTAGAGTTTACAATGAAATATACGTAGGTAGGTAGATTTGAGTAGAATTTAAATTTATTCCGATTCACTGTATTATTTCAGCCTCTTCTTAAATTCTAAAGTTATTTTATTGACTACTATGAAAAATGATGTGAACATAACACTGATCTCTGCCATTAAATTCCATAATATAATGTATACATTATTAATAATTATTAATTTGTCATTGTAGGCATGTGTGTCATGTCAATAGAGGTTGCTTACAATTAATACGTATGAAACATGTGCGAAAATTACGCACATGAAACGTAAAAGGTTCGTCAATTAGATTCAAATGTTTAATACTTGGTAGGCATGTGACTAAACGATACAGTTTATTTTATTGCTTTTGCTGTATAGTAGAATTAAGTAAAGCAATTTAAACTCACGTTGTTGTCTGCAACTCCGTGACAGTCGAGACTCTCGTGGGAGTCATAAGTCAAAGTGTACAAATCCATTACAAATCTTGAGTCTTTTTTATAATGCCTTTGATCATACCGGAAGTACGTCGCGCTTGATGACCACGGATTTACTAGCATACTTGTAGCCATTTTAGTTGTACGATATATTTGTTTTAAAATAAATTATATTGCAAAATGCTTGTATAAAATTCTCAGGAAAAAAATTAATTATTTTATACGAATTAAAAAAATACACTGTACACCAAACTATACCGAATGTCTCAACGTTACGAGTATTCGTACCACACTAATGTGTGTTTAGAATGCTGGCTGTTCGACTGTTGCATTAAAGAGAAAGTGTGAATAAAAAAAACTCAGAACTAATCGAAATGTCCTTCTTGAATACCACTGCACGTGGCAATCTCTATTTTAATAATTAACAAAGAAAGAACAAAAAACCACAATCAATGACTGCTGATAATTATATTAAAATTAAAATATATTTCAATAACTATTATTGGTTATTGTATATGATGTTATAATAGAATGTAACACTAATTCTTACTAAATTATATCATCACTTTATAAGTATATTATCTTGGAAACCCTTTAGGTAGTAGATACCTACCAAATAGATTTCAATAAAATAAAATATAAATTCATAACTAAAGTCTTAAAAGAAGAAATTAATGTTAGATATTATAAACAACAAAGATAGTGATTTTTTGAAACAAAAAATCATTAATTGTACAAATTAATTTTTTTATACAATATCACTTTAACATATACCTTAAATACATTATATAGGTAGGTACCTATATAATGTATTTAAAATTACATTCATCTATCTCATTACACAAATTTTAATTATGTATACTATCATTACTTAGTTTCATTTATATTCTCGATATATGTATCAGCCAGACAGAACCGGCGCTAAGAAATATTAGGGAGGGAGGGGGGTTGTAAATGTAAAAATGCTGACTACAAATACTGTTTCAAAAAGTGTAAAAAAGCGAAAAAAAGATCTATTTCCTAATTTTTCCGACTATATTACATATAATTTCCAATTTACTGATTAATTAAATTATTCTTATCAAATGAGCAAAAAAAAAAAAAGAGTTATCATCTCTTTTTTCTAATTTTGTCGGCTTCATTAATTTGCCGATTGGATCCAAAATGTCAAATTTGCCGATTGAAACTTCCTAAATAATTTAAGTGGAGGGGTGCTACTCCCCCCTATAAATCCGGTCCTGATAATTATATGATATTGGTAGACTTATCAAAGCACTTATCAAGAAATTAACTTAGGAATATAGAAGACATTCTTAAAATGTTTTTCAATGAAATCTCATCCTTCTTATTTCTAAAAGTGGAATTGCATCGTAACATCGTATCACATCATGGAATATTTCGCTACATTACTCAATTAGACAAGGTCTTGGTAACATATTTTGCTGCTTAGGTATCTATAGGGCCAGATCGATTATGTATTTATACGTGACATGCGTACACGAGGACAATGTCACGGAAACTCATTACTTGAGCACGTTTTAACTGTTGTTAAAATGACGATAGTTTCTATAAAAATGATTATTGTACAACAATTGACAAATGTCCTTCTGTGTAATTGTGGTTAATCAAACTTTTATGAATAAGAATAACTATAGCGAAACTACTACATAATATTATCAAATTAAATTAAAATAAAATCTCTGGTATGGATTTTAAAATATAGTGGTTATTAAAATACTGTTTTAAAATACAATATCATATTCAATTATGTTCAAACTTAGATATACATTAAAAAAAACAAAAAGATGAGCAATGAATTATTCTAAAAATGAAATAAAACATTTAAATACCAAATCCATTTTATTATAATTAAAAATGCATTCTAAATTACAGTTAAAATAAATGATTATAGTTAATATAATTGGACTAAGTATGTTTTTTAAATGGAGTTTTTTTGTAAAGCTTTTCAATGCATTTATAATTCGATAACTGATAAAACGAATTTTTTAAAGATTCTGAGTGGAACGAAGAAGCTTGTGATTTTACAATGATATTTATTTTTAATTTTTTCTTTGTTTTTACTTTTTGTCTTTCTGTGAACACTTATTTTCGTTTAGAAATACTAGTCAAAAAGTTTCAATCAGTATTTTTATAGATCTGGAATCAAACCCAGATTTAAATAGGTCATTTTCAAAATTTCTCAATACTTTTTCCTAAAACAAGGAAAATCTAATGAAAAATTGACAAAAAACGATAAAATATGATATTATCGAAATATGAAGTTCTGAGAGACTGAAACTAGTGTTTTTAAATGATATTATTTTTTTTAATTTTAATTTTTTTTTTTATGTACACGTTTTTGTATAGAAATACTTGTCCAAAATATTCGACCAGCAACTTTTTGAAACTGTATTATTAACCTTTAGATGGTTTTTCAAAGAGGTAATTTGTCGAATTCTCAATCGTTTTTTTTAAATTAGGGGAAAACTATTCAAAATTTGACAAAAAACTACTCGGAAACTATCTTTTTTTAATCCAAATTTTATGAAAATTTAAACATAGATAATAATATACGAAATATTTTGGCTCAAGAAAATTTAGAAATTATTTCTCATCAAATTTTTTTTTATTTTTAGTGAAATTGTCTTTTTTTCCTTTTTTTTATTTATTGGTTAAAAAAAGTAAAGTAAAATAAAATATTGTAAAATAAAGTAGAGTAAAGCAATGATGAGTAAAGTAGACAAGAAAGTCGGACGTGCTTTGCACTATGAGTATTTTTCGCTCCTCGGATCAGATATTGTTGGTGGGTATGCTGAAAATGATTATTATTGTTTTTTATATTACTAATACACTTCGATCAGATTCATATTATTGAAGAAATTATTCATCGTTTCTATAAAATACAATACATCCGCTAGGAGTATCTGATCCGGGAGTAGGAATATCCGTGAGTAGAAGTATGTCGGCTTTCTTGTCTATACTGCATTTTACTTATCATTGCTTTACTCTACTCTACTTTACTTTACTTTACTTTTTTATCTAATAAATAAAAAAAAAAAAGAAAAGGCAATTTTACTAAAAATAAAAAAATTTGATGAGAAATAGTGTTAAAAAAAATGCCCCAATTTTTTTCACGATTTCAAAATTTTCTTGCGCTTAAATATTTATTATATTATTGTTTATCTATGTTTAAATTTTCATAAAGTTTGGATTAAAAAAAAGATAGTTTTCGAGTTTTTTTGTTAAATTTTGGGTAGTTTTCCCCAAATTTTAAGAAAACAATTGAGAAGTTCGAAAAATAATCTCTTTAAAATACCATCTATAGAGGTACTAATTCAGTTTCAAAAAGTAGCTGGTCGAATCTTTTGGACAAGTATTTCCATTCAAAAACGTGTAGGTATATATAAAAAAAATAAAATAGAAAAAGTTAAAAAAAAATGTATAGTAGAGTATAGACAAAAAAGCTGGACGTATTTCGCATTACGGATATTCTTCGCTCTTCGTGTTAGATTTTTTGGTGAGCGTTTAGAATTTTAAAGAAATGATAAATCATTTCTTCTATAAGATGATTCTGAACGAAGAAAGTTGATAATATAAAGAACAATAATAGACATCATTTTCAACACACCCACCAAGAGTATCTGACCCCGAAGAACGAAGAATATCTGTGGTGTGAAGTATGTCCGGCTTTTTTGTCTATAATTTACTTGGTATCCCGTCATTTCATCGTAAAAAATTTACCGCACGACAATTTATCGCAAACAATTGATCGTAAAATAATTTATCGCAATAACAATTTACCAAAACAAAATTTATCACAAATGACAATAATTAGTTCGTAATGCATTTTTTTAGATTCTGAATGAAGTGTAAAAGCTAGTGTTTTTACAATGATGTTTATTATTATTATTATTATTTTTTTTTTCAGTATACACTTTTTCGTAATAATCAACTTAACCAAAAGCATCGATCAACAACTTTTTGAAACCGGATTTGCCTCTAGTTGATACTTTAGAGAGGTCTTTTTTCAAATTTCTCAATTCTTAAATTTTTTTTTGGAAAAAAATACCCAAAATTTAGGAGAAAAGACTCAAAAACCATCATTTTTTGATCCAAATACAGACAATTATATGAAAAAAATTTTGGTGTAAAAAAATTTTGAAAATGCAAAAAAAAAAATTTTGGACATTTTTCTAATTTTTTTTTCTCATTTAATTTTTTTTCCTTTACATATTATTAGATAAAAAAAAGTAAAGTAAAATAAAGTATAGACAAGAAAGCCGGACATACTTCGCACCATGGATATTCTTCGCTCTTCGGGTCAGATACTCTTGGTGAGTGTGTTGAAAATAATTACTATTATTGTTCTTTTTATATAATTTTATATAATTAACTTCTTTCATTCAGAATCGTCTTGTTGAAGAAATGATTTATCGTTTCTTTAAAATTAAACACACCCTTCAAGAGTGTCTGACCCAAGGAGCGAAGAATATCCGTAATGTGATGTATGTCCGGCTTTCTTGTCTATACTTTACTTTACTTTACTTTTTCATAGTTGATATAACTTTTATGGCTTCAATTTTTGCAACATTTGGAACATGATTATTATGTTCGCTAAATTTTGTTACTTTATCATTTACTACATGTACCCGACCTTTAAATTTAAGACTACGATATCCCAAACATTTCTAGTATATTTTATTCTCATGTTCGCGTTCTTTAATGTGTAAACAAATCTTTATAAATAAGAATATTTTTATTTTTTTCACTTAAAACGTATTCTAAAGTAATTTTCAATATATTTTTAAACTGAGTTTTTTAAAAATAAAAAAAACTTTTTTACTGCCTAAAGTAAAAGTTTGAAATACAATAATTTTATTTTAGTATATTACCTGAACACAGCTAATTGAACAATGATATTGTGCCTATACAATTGTCGACACCGTCGTCCAATTACTTGTTATTTAAACTGGTAATGCTAATATAATATAATAGAAGATTTACGATCAATCATTTTGCGATCAATTTTATCGTAAGATAAATTTCCATGCGATTAATTGTTTGCGGTAAATTGTCGTGCGGTAAATTATTTACGACCAATTGACGTATATCCAATTTACTTTACTTATACTATATAAAGGAAAAAAAAAATTAGAAAAATGTTCAAACATATATGTACTTCTCTTTTGTCTAATAAATAAAGAAAAGGAAAAAAGAATTAATGAGAAAAAAAAGTGTTAAAAAAATTATATTTTAGCGAATTAATATTGATTTATAATAATTAGAGTTGCTTTATTTTATTTTATTATGATGTTTATATTCTGTTATAATTTGAAATTATTTTTGGTATATTCATTAGGTGTAACGGAATATATGAGAAATCAATTTTTATTTTTCGTCAATGTTGTATGTCACAATATAATTTTTAGTTTAATGTTCAATGCGTGTATGTCAATATGTAAGATCAGTGTTCAACTACACAAAAATGAGTAAATTATATTATTCTGGTCGAATTTCGACCACTTGGTAATACTAGTACTTATTATACCAATTACCAATTGGATCATTTACACTAATAATGTAATGCACTTGGATAATTTTTATACAAGTATTAAACAAATTGACAATTTCTATTACTTATATTAACTAAAGCTTCGCTCAGAATCGTGTTATTGAAGAAATGATTTATCGTTTCTTTGAAATTCAACACATTCGCCAAGAGTATCCTTTTCGAGGTGAGAAGAATATCCATGGTGGGAATTATATCCGGCTTTTTTTAAAATCTTTTTATGTGTAATTGAGTAAAATGTATAAGGTTAGTTAGGACGTTAGGTACATATTGACACATTAATTTTAGAATTATTTTTAAGTTTGTTGTCTTGACCAAACATATTTTTGAAATTCATAGCATTCAATTATTGGCCGAATCGAATTTTTGATTGCTCCCGTCATCATGAAGTAAAATACAGAATTCTTTAAAAGAAAATATATTTTATGTTATTACAATATGAACAATAGATTTGTGACCTAAATATATTGTAACACACCTGCCAAAATATATATTTTTGATTTTTCTGATAAAATAATAATGAGTCAATAGTCATGCTTCATTTTCAAAGCTTTGTACCTACCAGTTATAAATTTAAATTTGATACAATATAGAAAAAATAAAATTAGTGTATAATATATATTATATTATATGTACTTAATCTATAGGTTATATATATTTATAAATCTAGTATTTTAAACATTTATTTAAAAATATATTAAAAACAGTTTTAAATATTTCGTTTTATAGAATAACGTCTTTCTATGTAATCTCTAAAGGTCTAAAGTATATTGTATTTTATTATTTTAAATACGAGAATCTTGACTATAACTAAAAATTGGGATGGGCAAAATACTTACAAATATGTATTTAAATACAAAATACAAAATACATAGGTTTTCATTGAATAAATACATTTGAGTTCAATAAGTAAATACGAAATATATTTATCGTTTTCGAATAAATAAAAAGTACTTAACACTACGAAAATATATATATATGTATAATAATAATATTTATCCCGATCATTCTTCTACTTTACTCGAAATGACAACAAAACTGTAGTCTGTAGGTAATAATCAAAACAGGAGGAGCATCGTTTCACATTTTTTGGTAGGATGCAAAACCAATATTAATAATGTAAATCAATACTTAAGTTAAAAAATATGTACGCCGAGTTTAGAGTTTGAAGTTTATACGATTTTGATTAAAAAAAAATAGTATTTATGTTACGGTTAAAATCCAAAATCCAACAAAACTAGTTTCCACAAATCCCTTTAGAATTAACTAAGACCATCACTTGTTAAAACTAGTTTCAACATATTTTTGTTAATTAAAGTAAATTATAGACAAGAAAGCCGGACATATTTTGCACCACGGGTATTCTTCGTTCTTCGGGTCAGATACCCTTGGTGAGTGTGTTGAAAATAACGACTTTTATTGTTCTTTATACTATTAACTTCTTTTGTCCAGAATCGTCTTATTGAAGAAATAATTTATCTTTTCTATAAAATTATACACACCCTTCGAGAGTATATGACCCGAGGAGCGAAGAATATCCGTGATGTGGTGGTGTGAAGTATGCCCGGTTTTCTTTTTTTTGTAAATGTTCTATTTACCATAAAAACTGTGTTTTCCATTATTAATTTTAGATTCTGAACGAAGTGAAGAAGCTTATGATTTTACAATGATGTTTATTTTTTTTTTTCTTTTTTTTTTTTTTTCTTTTTTTT
>JAIPRM010003912.1:0-20514 GCA_025469315.1 Stegophylla sp. TES_Ste_2020 | reverse complement strand
TTTATTTTTGATTCAATATACCTTATAAAATCAAATATTTATTTAACTATAATTACTTCACCCCATGGTTTATATTTGGATAAATAATTTTTGCACTTACTGAAATAATTTTCTACGGGCGTCCCTGATCTTGAGTACTCTTTTGAGTTCAGCATCTAAAGAAAACAATATTATACTGTTTATCTGTTCATTATAAATGCAATTTTTATTTATTTTTGGTATATTACTGAGTTCATTTTATATTTATAGATATCATTTATTTTTAGTAAATATCACAAATTTATATTCATAAACTTATTGACGACAAATTGTTCTTTTCTTTTCTTTTATGATTTGGATATCCATAATGGCGAAATATTTCATTCTTTTTTATTTTGTTAGAACATTCAATAAATAGGTGTTAACTTATTAAATATTTTCCTTAATTTTAAGGGAGTGGAAGAAGTCGAGTGGGTGGTTATGGGAGTTCTAACCACCCCTAAATTAACTAGTTTATTTTTTTCTTGACTATTGAAGTTACAAAATAAAAGTATCTATAGTAAGCAAGGAGGGACACTATACAGTTATATGGTTCTGATTTGTCCAATATTGGTGTTTGCAAAGAAAAATAAGTCCATACTTTCAAAAACGAATTGGTTGAAAAATAATTGAAATTAATGACCAAGAAATGTGATACAACTTTTTCCTGAATGTGATTGTATATATTAAAATAAAATAAAAATCTTGGTTGGTAGAAAGATAGAACAACTTTTATTGGAAAAAAAGAGCAAACAAAAGAAAATTGCCTGTTTGACGAATTAACTCGTTCTTAAATTGCATCATAATCTTAATTTATGGACTTAATTTTACTAATTTCACTAATTATTTTCTCTTGCTGACAAAAAATTACATTTGTAATTGTTTTGTGAAATTTATACAAATATACAAAGTTTTTATGATACAAAAAGTATTTGTTTTCTAAAAATATGCTTGCAATATTTCACAGTAAAATAATTAGTTTACAGATTACTATATTATACCACTGGCACTAATTATTGATATAATTATGACAATATTGTAAATTTAATACTTATTCAAGTTCAAAAGTTAAAACCACTCCCAAAATAAAATCCTGGACCCCCTGGAAGAAGTGGTCTTAAATCATCAAGAGGTTGTGCATTAATAATTTAAGGCTTTAAAAAGTGGAAAAGTTTTTCGATTTTAAACTTCATGACAAAGTCAAATCTTTTTTCACATTCCTTATCTCATTACTAGATTGGTATGGATTCTACATATTATATTGTTCTGTGTTGCACATGTGACATATTATGACTAAAAACAGAAATGTGGAATTTTGCCAATCCCGATACCCTTATTGAGTTATAAATTGTTGATATAATAATTGAGATAACTAAATCTTAAAAATAATGATATATATATATAAAACCAATTTAAATAAAAATGGGGTAAATAATCAAATATATATTTAAAATCTTATTAAATAACTATTGTTTAGTGCCTTCTTTTTGTTTTTAGTCTAAATCAGTGTTTTCCAAATTCTTCTTCTGATAGATTACTTTTCTTAGAGATAGAGAAAATGCTTTCTGTAATAAATTTTTTTGTCTGCATCACTCGAGGAGCATATGAGTTTACTTGCAGATTATAATTTGGGAAATGTTGATCTAGACAAATTTAGAAGATACATTTATTATACTTAACCATTTTGATTCGAAGGATACACAAGTTCTTTTTCCACCACCGCCACCACCACCAGATAGTATAAAGAACTTACCTAAAACTGAAAGAGAAGCTCTTACATCAATGCTTATGTCATATTACATGAGTGGATTTCATACTGGTTTGTTGTATTTAATTAATTAATTAATATTTACTAATTAATTTTATGTAAATTGTATTTTCTGTTTCTGAATTGTTCATAAAAATAATAATTAAGCTTCAAATACATCCTGATTTTTAGGCATCATATTCATTTTATGACAATACATAATATTATTTATAAATCTAATTTATTAGTTATTTTATTAATGATTATGAATATAACATGGATTTTAAATTCTAAGTATTGTTTGAAAATATTTTCATTAAACATATTATGTCAAAATGCTAACAATGTGAGGTGATATTAATCTTAATATCAGGAATTGAAAATTTCAAGTTTCTAGTTACATTATTTTTGGAATTGAATTAAAAAACAATTTTCAATTTTATGGAAATTCCAGTAATATCATATTTTACAGTTTTTTTTTTCAATTTTTTGACATATTTCCTGAATTTTTAAAAAAGTATTGAGAAATTTAGTAAAATACCTTTTAAAGTACCATCTATGTATTATTTGGAATCTATAGAGATACTGATCTAAACTTTGGAACAAGTATTTCTTTATGAAAAAATGTTTATAAAAAGAGAAAAAAAAAATATTGTAAAATCATAAGTTTCTTTGCTTTGTTCAGAATCTAAATATTTTGCATGATGTGTATGTTTTTAAATATCTTTAAAATAGTTACAATTTAATAAAAGTATATATTAATTGTTATTGCATAATTATTCTTTATGTTTTAGGTTATTATCTTGGAATGAAACGTAATAATCCAGAAAACTGAAGATCCATGGTTTAAAGATACTTTTCTTAAGATACAAAACTAAATAACTAAAATATAATTTTTTTAATAATATATATATATGTAAATGTAAAATGAAATGTCTTTGATTGTATTATACCTTATTAAGTATAGTATTTATAATTATTAAGGATTTTGTACTTATACATGTATTGAATCAATAATTAAAGTTTTCATGTTATTTAAGTTGTTATTATGAGTTACTGCCTACTCCATTTTGCCTGCTCCATTGAAAAAATTGAATCATAGAATCATGGATATAAAGTAAAGATTTAAAGGGAGTTTTGAAGAAAATGCTAAAATTAGAGTGTTTCATTACTTCAGGTTCCTCAGTTACTTTGTCATGATTAATATTTTTTGTAATCTGCTGTTATATGAACAAAAACATTAAGTTTCAAGGACCTTTCTTGAGTTATAGTACTGCTTAGTTAAAATTTTACAATCAACAGTCAAAAAAATGCATGTTGACTTGTTACAAAAATAGTAACAAAAGATATTATTACAGAATGAAAGTAAGTACTAGTAGATAATGTCATTACGAATATTTTGGTGCAATAAAATTTCTTACTGATAAAGAATTCAACATTTTACAAGAGTTTGATAAAAATATGGAGAAAGTGCGGACAAATTATTTTGATATATTTCTAATTAATAACCAAAAAGTTGGTAGGTGATGTTTTTCGCCATCTTATGTATTTTTCGACGGTGTAAATTAAAATCCATGTACATCAATAGTTTTTAATTATTTTATTTCTATTTTGAAAATTCAATATTTTTGGTTATTATATTAAATACCTACCTACTATATTTTTATCTACCAGTAGTGCTGTTAGTGTGGCATAGTGGTTAACACGCTAGTATTAAAATACGATAGTATCAAGTTTGGATCTTACTCAGTAAATTCTAAATATTTTGTACTTTTTTAACCGTGATTGACCAGAGGTGCAACGATAAACATTAGTACTAATTTTATGTTATAGTGCATAAATGTTGATTTATTTTATTTTATTATGATTATATTGTTATATTGTAATTTGAAATTATTTATAGAGTATTCATTTGGTATTTGTGAATATATGAAAATACATTTTTGTTTTTCGTTATTGTTGTATGTAGGTAACAAAATAATTTTTAGTTCAATTCTTCAAAATTGATAATTATTATTGTAAATTAGTTGAAGCTTCGCTCAGAATCGCTTTATTTATAAAAGTAAATTCTATATATCGTTCGAACCAATTTTCTTTTATGTAAGTCAGTGGTTCTTTACCACTGACTTACAGTCAGTGGTACCTATTTTGATTTATGTCACCCTTGACCACACCATTTCACTTCACTATGTCACTCTACCACTAAAAAGTAGGGCTCGGATTTATATGCTCTAAACTAAGGGTCTCCAACCTATGGCCCGCGGGCCGCATCTGGCCCGCCAAGGTTTTTGTACCGGCCCACCAATCTAATTAATGTTGTTTATACCATCGTATTCAGCCTCGAAAATACATTAGATGGCGAAAAAATATTACCACCACAACAAAATACAACCAAATTATTTTTGAAGTTATGTTATAAAACAATTTTCAATTTTATGAATATTCAGGTAGTAGCTTATTTTACAATTTTTCAATAGATTTTCCTCGTTTTTGGAAAAATTATTGAGAAATTTGAAAAATTACTTTTCTTAAGTAATATCTGAGAATGATTTCGAATCTATAAAGTTACTGATCGAAACTTTTGAACAAGTATTTCTATACGAAAAGTGTTTCCAGAAAAAGAGAATAAAATCATTACTGTAAAATCATTAGCCTCTTCGCTTCTCTCAGGATCAAAAAATTACGTAAATAAAATTAAAAATTTATAAAAATAAACATATATTTTTCTATTAAAATCGTATCAATTCTTCGATTTCATAACTTCTCTATTCCTCTAAAAATGTTGGCCCGCGATGCCAAAGCGTATCTTAAATTTGGCCCGCCTTAAAAAAAGGTTGGAGACCCCTGCTCTAAACTCTAAAGTCATAAAATATGCATTTATTCGCCAAAAATTTTAAATATTCTCTTACCTAAACTTGAAATAATGTGAAACAAATTTTGTATTTATGTTGTGTACTTAACGATCATACAGAAAAAAAATGCAAATTCGTACATATCAGTAATTAGTACTGTAATCAGTAATTTGTGATCAATGACTTACGCAAGATTTCTTAATGGTGGGTGAAAGAGAGATGAACGAATAAAAAATAAATTTAAAAAATACAATATAACTTACTACAGAAAGGCATGGATCCAGCGTCAAGTTATAAAAAGATTTTATTTCAAAAAATTCCCTCATTTATTCTTTTCCTCCAGAATTGAGCGTCACCCGTCACCCTTAAACTGGGTTTATGTCACCCTAAAGTAACATGTCACCCCCAGTGGCGGATCCAAGGGGGGGGGTAATAGGGTAAATACCCCTTCCTTGAGCTTATTATATAAAAATATATTACATTGTGACTTGTGAGAAATACTAGTTTTATTCAGCGTCATAACGATAATAAATTTTAATTACACCCCCCCTCCCTTGAAACATTTCTGGATCCACCCCTGGTCACCCCAATTAAGAATCACTAATGTACGTAAAAGTGTGTAAATTTAGATAAAACATAAAAATTACGAATTTCGTCAAAATTCTAACTTCAAACGGCTATAGAGAAAAAAGTTAACTTGCGATTTTTGAGATTTTTCAGGTCAATTAAACATACATGTCAGTGAGATCATGAATTTTCAAGTCTTAATATCAAGAATCAAAAATTTTATTATATGAAAACTAACAAAAAACGAGAAATTTTCCAAATGTTGTACTTAACTCAAAATTGATCAAATTTTTTTGAAATTTTTATGAAATGTGCTCGGAATCAATTTTTTAGTAGTTGGTGAAAGATTCAAGTTTCTAGCTGCATTATTTTTTAAGTTATATTTCTATCTTTTATAAAGATCGCAAATTCACAAGTTAAAAAAACTTCGAGGTTCTTTAAATGGATATTGATGATCAAAAAATACAACTAATACAAGGTACGAAGTGCACATTTTTTTCTAATTTTCTAATTGTAGGTTTTCATTCATTTTTATCTATCTTAAATTTTACCAACTGTATCTGTTTTGGAATTTACTTACTAAATGTCTAAATTAAATATTTAACCCCTTGCAATGCCTCGGTTTTTGTTTTGTACAATCAAGGCCGTAGCCAGCATGACATTTCGGGAGGGGTTTAGATTATAAAGACGTATTTTGACTGAATAAATTAGGAAAAAAAATTTTTTAACAAAATCCGTTTGCCATAATAATAATATTATTAATTATTATAGTTATTATATAATTTTATTTATTTTGATTTAAAAATAAATTTCAGGGGGTTTGAACCCTGAAACCCCTCCCCTGGCTACGGCCTTGTGTACAATGCCACAAACGCTTTGAATATAAAAAATTGCATACACCTAAATGTGCCAATTAGTTTTTGAATACAAAACGCACTCACTCACGGTACCCACACTTTTTTTGATTTAAACGCCACGTGTACAGAAATGTGTACATATTCTCGTTATTTAGAATAGGAGAATTGATTATATGGCCTTGAACCGTTTTTTTGTGAGTAAAAAATTTTTTTTAAACCTTAAGATCTATTTAATTTTGATTAAAACGTTACTATATTTTCTACTGTGGCATACGGGGCACTACACATTAAATTCAGAATGGCCTCATGAAAAAACACACTGTGTACATAAAAATCTATTCATGGCAGCAGTCAACAGGTTAATTACCAAGTAAAGAGATGTATACCATTTATAAATGTACCTATAATAAGTGAAGATTTATTTTATTATTCATTATTTAATATTATTTAATAAAATATTTAAGATATAATGATGTATTATATGAATTTTATAGTGCAGTTAGACATTTTAGATTCTGAACGAAGTGAAGAAGCTAATGTTTTTATAATGATGTTTATTTTTTTTTCTGTAAACACTTTTTCGTATAGATATACTTGTCCAAAAGTTTCGATCAGTAAATTTTTGAAACCGGATTTTCCTCTAGTTGGATTTTTAAAAAAGACATTTTTTTTTGAATTTCTCAATTCTTCAATTTTTTTTTTTTGAAAAAAACTACTCAAAATTTGACAAAAAAGGCTCGGAAACCATCATTTTTTGATCCGAACTTTATGAAAATTTAAACATAGATAGACAATAATATAAGAAACATTTTGGCGTAAAAAAATTTTGGACATTTTTCTAACAATTTTTTTTTTTCATTTAATTTTTTTCCTTTATTTATTAGATAAAAAAAGTAAAGTATAGTATAGACAAGAAAGCCGGACATACTTCGCAACACGGATATGTTTCGCTCTTCGGGTCAGATACTCTTGGTGAGTGTGTTGAAAATAGTGACTATTATTCTTTATATTATTATTAACTTCTTTCGTTCAGAATCGTCTTATTGAAGAAATGATTTATCGTTTTTTTTAAATAATTATACACACCCTTCAATTGTATCTGACCCGAGGAGCGAAGTATGTCCGGCTTTTTTATTACAAAGTAATAGGTATCAAAGAAAAATGGCAAGTGGATAGAACACTTTTATTGGATACATGAATTCTTTAAATACATAGGCTACATAGCATTTTCTATATTGAACGTGAACGTGAACGTTAACGTGTGTTTTATTATTTAAAGACTATGTTAATTGTGTTTATGGTGTAATTCCGAATTCGTGCTTACTATACTTATTAAATAAAATGAATTATTTTATTTATTTAATTATCGAGCTTTGGTGATGCTCGTATTTAGGCATATCGCATATAGTAATTATATATAATATAAAACTATATAATATAATAATTTAGGTGCACATAAAACGTCACTTCATTACATTAATAATTTACGAATTTCACTCACTCTGTATAATATTGTACAGCGCTTGTCGTATTGTTATAGTATGGTTTTATGGTGGAGCATGAGCGAAAAATACACGTTTTTAGATTTTGACCGATTGTTTTGAAACTTGGTACCTACTACCTACATAGAGAATTTCATTGTGAATATTTTGGTTAAATAAAATTTCTTATGGACATAGAATTAAACATTTTACAAGGTTTAGACTGAAGAAAGTACGGACAAATTTTATTGTGCATTTTTTTATACTTCTAAATAACAATAACGAGCACACTAAAAGGTAGGTATGGTTAGGTTATCAAAAAATTATGTTAGCCTAATTGAGTTGTATTATTATTTATGGAAGAAATAAAAAATATATAGATATATTTTGAGTAAGAGCATATTTTTGCATATTATTGAAAAAAAAGCATAACAAGTACATATTCAAAGTTTTTTTGGTGCATTAATGCACACTTTTTTAAGGTTTTTGAGTGCATACAAATCCGGAAACTAGTATGTATTTTAAATTCTGAATGGAACGAAGAAGCAAGTGTTTTTACAATAATGTTTATTTTTATTTCTTTTTATGTTTACTCGTATTCGTGTAGAAATGCTTGTCCAAAAGTATGGATCAGACTCCAATTTTCCTCTAGCTGGTACTTTTGAGACGTCATTTTTCGAAATTCTCAGTAGCTTCTTCAAGTTTGGAAAAAACTCCCCAATATTTGACAAAATAGACTCGAAAACTAAATTTTTTATCTACATTTTATGAAAATTTAAATTTAGATAGACATGTTCTCAGTTAATAGTGAAATATAATACTGGCCAAGTAAAAAATTATTTTTTTTGTTATTATAAAAATTTTATAATTTTTAAGTAAAATTGCCATGAACAAACTGAATTTCCGCTTAGAATCGTCAATTGAAAAATAATTTGTCATTTCTTTAAAATTCAATACACCTACAAGAGTATCCCACTCGATGAGTGAAGAAAGGCCCAAGGTACGAAGTACGTCCTTTTTGTTATTTTCACTACATAGTTAAATCACTATATGAATTGATTACTTTTTCATTTTTGATCTTGATAACATTTTAAGCGTTTTTCAACTTTAAGGTCCATCCATAACTAGGTAACAAATATTAACTTAAATGTTGAGAGGTATGTCATGTGTATTCCACAATATTCTAACATTATATTAAAATTTAGCAAAAAAATCAGCTATTACATATTTAATTAGTTGAAAAGCTGAGTTCCAAAAAAAAATCATCATAAGCATGTTTCGAAAACCATATTATCTGTGGGTATTTGCGTGTTACATTATTACAATTATTATATTATGATCTAAAAATGTATATTTTAAATTTTTTATACGGTATCTATGTAATAATTTTGGATTAGTCTTTTCATAACTCATAGTAAAATTTCATAGTTCCATAGATCCAGTTTAATTTATACTATGTTAATGTATATTATATTTTGAAATGTATTTAAACATAAACTTTCGTAAATTTAATACTTTCTTTTTCTGTTTTAGTCGTTTTTCTTGTTTGCAGTGCAATCGTTATTCTTTTTGAAAACCTCAGTTATGATAACAGCTTCATGATAATTGGAAAATTTATATTCATTATATTATGATATTTGGCTTATAGATTTTTCATTTATTGACATTTACTCCCCAGTTGGAATAGAAAATACATATAGCGTTCAGACAATGTTAAAGTAATCAAATTACAATGGTCATATTTTGTATATAATTTAATGCGTTTACATATTATTTTCGTACGTCTTTTTTTTTTTTTGTTCACATATTTCTTTAACAATGTTTTTCCATACAAGATTCCTGAACACAATTAAATTTACGTTCCAAGAATGACTAATAATTTAAAGTAATGTGTAAATTATAGGTTCCGATACATTGGGAATTCTAGTAGGTACTGTATATTATGACGTTCGTGCATACCGTGCTCCAGATAAAACTCTTCCCACTCATAAAAAAAATAATGATAACTGTACGATGTCGGAAAACATTATATTCTTGTGTAGTTTCCTATTATATAAGGTTTTTTTTTTTTTATTCCTCCTTTCCTTGTAATGATCGTATTCTCTAGTCATTGACGGAACAGTTTGCTGTTACTCCCACCAATTTAATGTAATATTATGTTATAAATACGAATACAACCGCGACACAGTTTCTTCGCAATTGATTCGCAACAGTGTGGCGTCGGCGGCAGTATAGATCTTATGTCGCTGTTGATAAATGTGTGTCATATAGTATACGTTGATCATTTAACTCGGCCGTACCGACGGATAAACAGCAACACTATCATTGGTAAAGAATAATTCAATTAGATTATAGCCTATAAAGGCTACCAGCCGACATTTCTATAAATGTAAGTAAGTACCTTTAATATAATATTATTTTATAGTTATATGTTAAACCTTTATAGACATATTATACTAAATGTTAAAATAAACATCATTACACACTGTTCATGATTACTTAGCGCATAACCGTCATAAACAAAAATATCAATATAAGTACTTATAATATGTTGTGATTTTGTGATTCGTATCCATATGGTGCCAGGTACCAAAAGGTTTCATAAAATGAAGGTCACACCCTTTAAACAACCCCACAATATACTACAAACAATGCAATTTTCGACTTCTTATTGTTCATTTCAATTCATCGTTGTGGTTAAAAATATTAATAAACACAAATAAAAAAATAAATAAAAATGATTCTCGATTTAAACTATAAGATTAATATTCCAGATTTGAAAAGGTGAGTAATTTATGAAAGAAAAACATATATACTTAAAGCCAGTAAATACTATTATAAGACTGAATAATAATTGCAGTTTTAAAAATATAATTATTTATACTTTTAAAATTACGTTATAGTCTTTTTTTACTTAAAATTGTTTAAAATATACTTTGAAGTATTATTAAAACTATTTGTTTCGAAAATATATGTAGATCATAAACCAAAATAATACTTTAATAATATTAGTTATTACTTATTTTATATTTATCACCAAATAATAAAAAAACTGTAAACATTTTAATTGTCATTTCAGAGGTGACGTCATATTGAAATACGTATTCAGCATAATGACAAATCAAGGTAAGTCATGCACAATTCTGATATTATCTTACAATATCATGGTCAAAATTCAAGATCGTTAAATTGCAATAACGGAAAAAAATTTTAAAACATAATATGCGTATGTTACTGTCAGTGAAAATATTTAGTTTAATTAATAGGCAATTAATATTTAATAATAGGATGAATCGAATATTGTAATGTTTTTGATTCTATGTGGAGTGTTTTTATTCTTCCTTTTTCTGTAAACACTATTTCTTATTGAACACGTGCTCGGATTGGTGCGTTAAGACTGTTTTCTGGTAGAGAATTCTGATAGTATTTAGATGACTTTATTGGATGACTGTTACGTCAATGGTTTTTTTTAAAAAAAACATGAAAATCTACGAACTGTTAAATGTGGTGTTTCGTGAAAACGATATATATTATTTAGTCTTCAAAAATAATAGCATTAAAAATGTCTAATTTTCACCCAATATCAACAATAGAATGTACTTTGTTGTACATACTGAGAAAAATTCAAATAACTTTGACTACTATTGGGATAGTTGTAGAATTTTGGAAATATCTTTGTATTTTGCTAATACAATTTTTATGATAACTGAGAAAATAATTTTTAAAATTACAATCTGAATGGGTATATAATATAACCTTTACTCATACTCTACTACAATATTACTGTATATAAATATATATGTATATAAACTGACGTTTTTCACGTTAAATAACAATTTTTTTAATTAAAACCTTATTTATTAGTTATAAACTTATAATGTTATTAAATGTTTAATTGAAATTACGCTTAATATTTTCTCTAGTCAAGTATGTTTTTCTACCTGTAAATACAGTTTTCTAAATAAGTGTCTCAATGACTATTTTTTTTATGTACATTTAAATTTATAGTTTCCGTTCAAATGACAACTAAACACAAAAAAAATGACAGATTTATTTTCTTTATTAATTAATTTGTCATTACATTAGTAATTTATTGTTTGGAGGGTTGAAAATATTATTTCGATATTTCTCATATACATATATGTTAACTTATATTTATATTTTTGTTAATTACGATTGTGTCTCTTTCTAATAATTATAAGAGCTTCAAATGTCAAAATGTATCATTATCATGGATTATAACTGTTATTACATTTTTAAACGTGTTAAATATAAAAACAATCATTAATTATTGTTCTATAAATTACATTAGGCTCCACTCAAAATCGTTTTATTAAAGAAATGATTAATCGTTTCTTTTGAATTAAACACATTCATGCATTAACCGTAAATGCAAGGAGCAAAAAATACTCATGGGTCATGATGCGAAGTATGCCAGGATTTTTTTTAGACAGTTCTTGTATAAATACGGATGAAATAAGTAGGTATTCCAAATATATCATCAAAATTGATGATTTCTTCTTGTCGTTTCGATTAAAATTCGTTATTCGTCATAGAAAATTGCAAAAAAATTAAACAATCGCGGTTTAAATGTCATTTAACTGAATACATTATAAATAACATATTAATCATAATATAATATAAATATAAAATTATGATAATATAGCCGGTTTTAGCTAAAAATAATTTTGGAAATTTTTGTATATCAAATAATAAAAAGTATAGATGCTTAAAACATGTCACCGATTACATACCTATTCTAGTTTTAGTTTTCTACAGAGACAAATTAAATGACAATTTTAAAGTTGATTATACAACATAGAAAATGTTTAAAATGTATTATATCTTCTATATTATTAACTCGTTAAGCTTCAAAATTTTGAATTTAAAATTTAAAACTTTGTACGTGCTACACTCATAAATTACTTTCAAGTTTCAAACTATTCATAAAAATATGTAAGCCACCGTTGAACCATTATTCAAGTTTTTTTACTGCATCCATTCAATTTGTGTGGTAGGTGAAAAAAAATATTTTCGCTAAGTAATATTTTTAAACAGTTATATTCTTTATTCATTTTATTGTTTTTATAAATATTCACATTCAAAAAAAAAAAAAACAACTTATAAACACTCAGAATTGTTTCCCAAATGCAGTGACTCATCATTGCTTTCATTTGTATTTACAACTATGATAAAATACTGGATATTGTATCACTGTGTCGTGGCCCAACCCATAACTATATATTATGCCTCGTGCTGTACATCCACACCTGTATCCGGCTTTTTCGTATTTCTTCTGACTAATAATATATTTCGGGTTTTTAAATCTCAAAAATTGCAATACCTAATAAAATTATTATTAAATGTATAATAAAATATATAAATATATATATATATATATTAGTTATTACGATAACTAATACATTTTGTAGGTACGATAATAATTAATTGTTTAACTAGTTTAACATTTTAAAATTGTATACACAGGGTGTCCCTGCAGTATGATTTGACAATTGCAATACCTTTTGTTCTATTAATAATTTTAAGCATTTTTTTTAGATTCTGAGCAGAGTGAAGAATGTATTGGTTTAATAAATCTGTGTGTTTTTTTTCCGTATGTATGTCATCACGAGTTCGGGTAGGAATACTGGTTCAAAAGTTTTGGTCAGTAACTTTATAGATCAGAAAGGTTGTCTAGTTGGTACTTTTAGGAGGTCATTTTTCCAAATTCTCAGTATTTTTTCTAAGCGTATATTATCTAGAATATCTAAAAATTAACAAATAACGGTAAAAAAACGTCATAATCGGAATTTTCAAAAATTCGATTTGATTTTTTTGACATAACTCCAAAAATAATAAATCTAGAAATTTAAAACTCTCACCAACTACTAAAAATAGTCACGTGCATACCTCATAAAATTTTGAAAAACATTTGACCAATTTTGAAGTAAGTACAGAACTTTGAAAATATTGGAAATTTCTCGTTTCTTGTAAGTTTTTAATTCATAAAATTTTAATATATGGGATATTAAGACGGTATATTAAAACGATATTGAAAAAATCTTGAAAATCGTAAGTCAAGTTTTTGTTATACGAACAAAACTGTATATAACTGTTTAAAGTAGACATTTTGACAGAATTCATTAGTTTTATTTAAAATTACATACTTTAATGCATATAAAAAATAATTGGTACGACCGATCTTTAAGAAACTTGGTACATAAATAGAGAATTACTGGGCAAATATTTTGGTGAAAGAAAATTTTTTACTAAAGAACAATATTGAAAGTTTTATAAGGTTTTGATTGAAAAAAAATCGGAAAAAGTACTGATAAATATTGTGGAAATACCGAAATAAATATTATCATGAAATCAATTTTAGTTATTTAGTAATAAATTCCAAAATAATAGGGATAAAAACTTAAAACTTTCATCAACTACTAAAAATAGTCACGCGCATATTTTGTAAAATTTTCAAAAACTTTTTACCAAATTTTAGGTAAGTACAGAAATTTGAAAAAATGGAAATCTCTCATTTTTTGGAAAATTGTGTTTCTTAAAATTTTAATGTATGGATATGAAGAGCTAAAAATTTAATACAAACAAACTCATAAATATGTATAACCAACGTGCAACGGTACTAAAAAAATCTCGATAATCGTAAGTCAACATTTTTTTTTTTTTATAACCGTTTAAATTTAGTATTTTGACAGATTTCATTAGTTTTACATAAAATTATACACTTAAACGCTTATAAAAATAATTATTTCTTTTACCGATCTTTATGAAACTTGGTACATAAATGGAAAATTACATAGCGAATACTTCAGTGTAAGAAAATTTTTCACGGATAAATAATTAAAAATTTTACAAGGTATTGATTGAAAAAAAATCGGAAAAATTACTGTAAATATTAAATGTTATAAATAATTTACTATAAGTAAAAATAGACATGGATTACTTTGTTATTAAATTATAGTATTGGATTATTAAAGAACATTTGAAAAAAATATCGAATTTAATTCGACCATATTATTGAAAAATAAAATCAAATTTATAAATAGCTCAAAACCCAATATTTCCATAATAACACCAAAAGGCCAATTACACTAATAATAGAAAGGTTGACAATTTATGAATCTATAAAAATATTTTTTTATTTCTTTTTATTAATTTTATAAAAAACATTTATTACCTAACACACTTCCACGAGAGTGTGCACGTATATATATATAGGTACAATTATCGGTATCCAACTTCATTAAATAACATTTTTGTTACATATAATCGAATCCACAATTATTATAATTATTGTATACTAATTGAAGCTTTGCTCAGAACCGTTTTATTGAGGAAATGATTTATCGTTTTTTTTTTTTAATGTAATACACCCATCAAGAATATCCCGCCCGAGAAGTGAAGAACACCCATGGTCTCGCTGACATATATGTCTAATTGACTTGGAAAAGTCTCGAAAATCTTAAATCAACTTTTTTCTCTATAACCAAGTTAGAATTTTGACGAAATTCGTTAGTTTTACCTAAAATTACATACTTTATTGTAGGTACATAAAAGAAAATTGGTCAGATCTATTTTTTTGAAACTTGGTACCTAGGTAGAGAATTTCATTGCAAATATTTTAGTGCAATAAATTACAAAGAATTAAATACTTTACAAGGGTTTAATTGAAAAAAATCGGAGAAAGTATGGTCAAATTATTATAATGTATTTCTAATTAACACCCAAAATGTTGGTAGATAATGTTTTTTCTATTAATATCTACGTGCATCAATAGTTTTAAAAATATTTTATACTATTTTGACAATGTTTAGCATTGTTAGTGTGGTGCACTGGTTAACGCGTCAGTATCTTACTCCGGTAAATGTATAATATTTTGCAATTTTTTTAACCATGACTGACCAGAGGTGCTACGATTAACATTAGTACTAATTTTATGTCATAGTGCATAAATGTTGATTTACGATAATTAGAACCGCTTTATTTTATTATGACGTTAATATTATATTGTAATTTGAAATTATTTATGGAGTATTCGTTAGGTGTATATGAATATATGAAAATCAATTTTTATTTTTTGTGAATGTTGTATGTAACAAAATAATTTTTAGTTCAATTCTTCAAAACTGATAATTATTTATGTGTATTAGTTGAACCTCCGCTCAGAATCGTTGTATTGAAGAAATAATTTATCGTTTCTTTAAAATTCAACACACCCGTCAATAGTATCCCGCCTGAGGTGCGAAGTACACTCTTTTTAATTTTGGATCCAAATTTTCAAATTTGATATTTTATACCCACTGCAGTTTTAGAAAAAAATACAAAATAGCCAATTTATGAATTTGATTTATAGAAAAATATTGGCGCATACATTTCTAATAAAGGTTACGCCGTTCATTTCTTATGATTTTTTTTAAGTTTGCAAATAATTTAATAATATTGTTAAATACGTTATTATATTACCAATGACGTTGTAATATCACCAATATTATGAGTTATGACATATTTGACAACAATATTATATTATTTACATACTTAAAAAGTAAAAAATTAACGGATTAATGATTAACCTTTATCATTTTTTGGGGTATTTTTCGTATTTTTAGAAAAATTTGTTAAATAACTTTTATGAGTATGAAGTAGCCAATATTCGATTCCTCATGTAAATACACTATAGACTAAACAAATTCAACTCAGGATTTTTAAGTTCACTAAATTAATTTTAGTTATTTTGTATTGACTCTGTAATTAAACTCTGTAACAAAAATTTGAACTAAATTATTCGTTTTTCATATAGGATTTTCCTTAATACGCATTTACCAAATTGTTTATTAACTGATAAAATTGATTCACTTCGATATACTTACATCACAAGTTATATGAATAATAAAATAATTTTGTATTTAAACTTTAAAGTTTATTAACAATAATTACTCCTCATTTTGATCATTATTGGTAATTGTATTTATATAGTATTTATTTTAATTAAATTGATGTTTTAAAACCTACGCAAGAGGCTTTGTCCAAATTCAGACCAACATTCAATTTTTACGTTCTTTAAAACATTATATTTAACTATAGATTTATTATATTTTGAACTTAACTTAAATAATTTCTCTTTTGTGAACTCTAACTGCAATAGAGTTTGACAAACTTCTAAAATAAATATTATAATAATAAATACTATGCTTATTTTAAATTTAAATTAACTAGATATACTAAGATAATATTAATTTTCATTACATTTACTTATCTATCTTGTAATTTATTACTTTAAAAATAATTGTAATACTTATTTTAATTGAAGAGAGAGTCGTTTTAATAACGAAATCCAAAACTCTCACATCAACGACACTTGTTGTTGAACGACAAGTAGTTAACAATAATGAGCATAATGAAGAAAATGAATATATAGCTGGTGGACAACATAGTGGCATTGTGATCAGCAAAATCGGCAAATATGGTAAAGAATAGTATAAAATGGAACATAACATTCAATTAATGTAAAATTACAATTTCTCACTTGACAGACATTCAAGATGAAACTCCAGCTGATACATCAGTTCAATTCTGTGTATTTCTAGTAAACGGCCAAACAGGTATACACACTAAAGAGAGACGCACTATAAGATTTTGGTGCAACAGAGATGATACAGTTGATGCGTCAGCAGTGGCATCTCAGTTCTTCCAAGACCTAGTATTGCCGAATAAATTCCCTCAAGGTAGAATTTAAAAAATCCATAAATACCTACTGTATTAATCTCTAAATCAATTTTCGTTTTATAGATTATGTTGGATTTGTAAAAAGAATATTAACTTTAATGCACAAAGGTTATAAATGTCTGTCAAAACTTGAAATTGAATTAAAACAACTGGAAAAAATTTCTGTAAAGCCTGTTAATAGAGGTATTTCTATTCATCGTTAACGTTTTTTTTTTCAAATTATTTACCTATTTATGTTTTCAGTTTCTTTTGAAGGTTTGACGACCAATGTGGATATATCACAAATTAAATTACGCGAAATGATTGAATCTTCATACCCTAACCCACTAACTATAGATGATATTAACAAGTAAAATTTATTTTTACTTAGGTATTTATAATAAAATGTTCATTTAAATTCTGTAATTATTCGTTTGATCAAGAAAATATGGATGGAAGCACTCCGATATTAAGGATAATTTAGAGAAACTTCAACAATCTGGAATTGTTAAGCGTGTCGATGGAGGTTATACAAGAGTCGTCCTTCATGATAAAGTAAAGTATTCTTTAGTTTTAATTTCTGTATTCAATGCTGTACTGAACTTATCAATTATTATATATTCTTAAGATTGTCGAACAAATCCCTATCATCCAAAATAATCGACAGCCAACTGTGGCCATTATAACGGCTGAGTATTGCGAAAAAGTAGCTGTTGATATTTTAATTGAAAACAAAGAAACATTTGTACGATACACTACAGTTGGTAAGAATGCGAAAAACATAAAGTTAGATAGTTTATTGTAATGTGATTTACTTATTATTACTAACTCGACGTATAGTGGTTAAATTGTGATTAGTGACAAGTTTATTACTAAAAGTAGGTATCTATCTAAAAATCATGGTTTGACCTCTAACAAGTAATAGGTATCTATAACAAGTATAATATACCTCTATATAACAACAATAAATTATCATTATTAATTTTTGTCGACTTACAGTAATTAAATGCAAGGTCAAATGGTCAAACTCTTAGAATGTCGTGAGATTCTCCTACAGGTTTATAAGGCAAAATTCAAAATTAATAAGTAAAATCGTTTTACTTCAATCCATTTTAAACTTAGGACAATTTAAATAATAGACAATTATTTATAAAGACTACAGATGTGTACCGTTTTCTATTTCGTTATACTTATACTGGTATAAATATCAAAAACGTCTTTGTTCAAAAATGAGGCATTAGTGTTTTCCTTGCATTTTACTTTCCTACAAAAAAATCTGTGAAGGATTATTTACATATTTATTTTTAATCCCATATTGGCTATTGTATAATATAATACATTTTTAATGCAATGGTTTTTCGTCATGATTTATTCGTTCTGAATTGATTACCTTACTACATAATGTATATTCATTATTCGAAAATATTAAACCAACATTTAAAAGTAAAGATTATTCGTAACTTTTGCTTAAATCTCACTTGTCCCTCCGTCCCTCGCAGTTTTCAATTATATTTTTTGTCACACTTGCATTGAAAGTTTAATTTTCGATACGGCTAGATGCGTGGAAAGTGACCACTATCCGTCCAGCAGGTGGAAAAGACTTATTTTGTAGGCTTATAGCCCGCTAGCATTGAAAAAAAGTTGTTCAAGGAGTATTATAAATATATGAGGTGTGACAAAAAATAGTATGTGAGGTTCGTGTGGAAAGGCAATTTAAGTAGGCACGTAATTTAGGGTAGAGCGATAGGAGGATAAACGGTCACTTTGTACAGTCTATTGTTTAAATTACCCAATGGCGGTCAGTTTGTACGGTTAAAATAACATCGGGATTATTGGAAGGAGGTCAGTTTGTAGGGCTAAAATAAAATCTAATTCTTTACTTAACCTTCTCGTGTAAGAACTTACTATTTCGGATTTCTCAATCAGATATCTAAATACTTATATATTAATACAGAGAAAATAACTGTCGACAGAGCCGTCCAGAACCATAAATTGTGGGGTAGGGGGGTGAAATTTATTAATTTGTCGACTATAAATCTAAAAAGAATTGTTCCTCATTGCGCTCGGAAAAAATACTTACAAGTAGACATAAGATACTGCATTTTTTTTAGAAACACATTTTAAAATTAATTTACTCCAGTCTCTTGTGATACCAATGACAATACAGCAAGCAACTTCAACTGTTTACAGTGGTATAGTCAAAGAAGCTATGGGACTGGGATTCCCCCATCGGTAATATTTTCTTAAATAATAAAATTGGTTTTAACTAAGAAATCTTTAGATTCTGAATGATGTGTAGAAGATGTTGTTTTTATAATGATGTATATTTGTTATAATTATTTATTTTTTTCTATAAACACTTGTCTATAATCACTTGTCTCAATCAGCAGTTTTTTGAAACTGAATTGTACTTTAGAAAGGCCATTTTTCAAATTTCTCAATTCTTCAATTTTTTTTTTTTTTTATGAAGGAGGAACTACTCAAAATTTTACAAAAAAAGGCTCGAAAACCTTCATTTTTTGATCCAAACTTTATGAAAATTTAAATATAGATAGACAATAATAGGAAAAATATTCTGATGCAAAAAAATTTTGAAAATGTAAAAATAAAAATTCGACATTTTTTCTAACACTTTTTCTCATATTAATTCTTTCTTTAATAATTAGATAAAAAAAATTAAGTAAAGTAATGCATAGACAAGAAAGCTGGATATACTTCGTACCACTGGTATTCTACGTTTTTCGGGTCAAATACTCTTGGCGGGTGTTTTAAAAATGACAACTATTAATATTAACTTCTTTCATTCAGAATTTTAATATTGAAGATATGATTTATTGTTTATTTAAAATTCCACACACAGGCACACAGCCATGAGTATCTAATCCGAAGAGCGAAGAATACCTGTGGTGTGAAGTATGCCCGGCTTTTTTTATATATTTTATGAAGGCTTAAGTTATTTTAAGTAGGTATTGATAAATTAAATCAATATAGAGATCACCAAAATGAATGCAAATTTTTATCTGGACAAATATTATAATGTTAACTTTTCTCAATATACAAAATTAAACTTTTAAATTCTGACTGTAGTAAAGAATTTTAGATTCTGAACGTAGTGAAGAAGCTTATGTTTTTACAATGATATTTATTTATTTTTTTTTCTTCTCTGTAAACACTTTTTCGTATAGAACCACTGGTCCAAAAGTTTCGATCAGTAACTTTTTAGATCCAAAATCGGATCTAGTTGGTACTTTTGAGAGGTCATTTTTCAAATT
>JAIPRM010003911.1:5002-24500 GCA_025469315.1 Stegophylla sp. TES_Ste_2020 | reverse complement strand
GTAAAATAATGAAAATAAAAATTCATTAGTTATATAAGTATACGTATACTTATATAGTTATTTTGTATAATTTATTTGTATGGTTAAAAAAAAAAAAAATATATATATATATATATATATCAAAATTATGTTTTAAGAGGTATATAAATTTTGAAAATATACAAGGGGGGAGTGAGGTTTTTGAAAAATTACAAGGGGGGAATAGAATAAAAAAGGTTGGGAACCAATGCCATACAGTGTTGTCATAGGAACTGATAAAATAGTTTCGAAAAGAGGACAAGTCTTGGAGTTGACACCTTTTCGAAACTCAGAAAAATTTAAAAGTCATTTTTCTCTCATTCTAAACATAAGACATGACCTGTTTTTGCAGCTAATGATGCGCAATGATAAATATATTTTAAAGCTTCCATAAAACCCTATTGGAAAAATGTGGGACATGACACCTTTTCGAAACTGACTATTCAATTATGAAACCATTATAGTATTATGTACCCTATTTTCAATCCAACATTGTCCTTTATGCTTCTTTCCACATGTTTTGCATACACCTAAGAAAAATAAAAAAAATCAATTGATAATATTACATACCCAAACATATCAACTGGAAATTATTTATATTTTGAACAGATATAGGTATTTTATAGATGTGTAATCAAACATTTCAGTAGTCGTGGTTGTGATCTATATTCCACACAGTAATTATTATATCTCAATACTAAAATAATTATAATAAAAGCAAAAATTGAGTAGGTACACCCTAATATATAACATATAGTATAGATATAAAATTAAAAAGAAACTTTATTTCCAATTCACTTTTATTGATGATATTATTAATAATATTATGGGAACCTGGATCGCCAAATGACTTGGAATCCAAAGTTACCAAGAATATTTATTTGTTTGCTTAGGAACGTGTCAACAGTTCAGACGTCAAGTCAGAGAGATGGTGTTTTTGTTTAGTAAAATAACACTTAGTTGTTTTAATTAAATATGAACTTTTATTAAAATACTTTGAGAACTTCATACTCAGTACAATAAAATATAAAAATGTGAAACATAGATCATGAGTACTATTATAGCACCGAGTATCGTCTGATTAACCCTGGTGGCTGGCTCGTATATACATTCCCACTTGAATAGTGTTAGTGTGTAACCTGCGTAAAATGCTGGTGACTCACACATTTTGTATATGTATTAGTATTAGATAGTGATTTCCTGCAATACGTAATTATTGCATCCTGTTTAATGTGACAATTTGGTGGTCACCGTAATTCAACCACATAATTAGATATTATACAAAAATATATTATTCGCTATCTAATTTACTCATTACAAGGTTTCCAATGTTTTTGTAATAAAAAAGAAAAGTCGTCACAAAACTGAAAGCATACACTATTATGACCTTTATTCCTGGTGATTACCAAAAGACAATGGTTTATAAAAGTATTGTGTGAATTAGAATGTTTAGATTCCAATGTTAATGATTAGGTGTGATTAGAATGTTGTATAATTAGGGTGTGTAAGTACTTATGTGAAGGACTGCTGCAAGTAGTATTTATCTTGATGAAATATCTGATGGTCTACGATCTCTAATTAAATCTAGGTTTCCTGGTCCTGATGGAGTCTCTGGCTACTTATTGGGAAAACTTATCTAATTCTACAGCTTATCCAATATTTATTCTGTATAACTATGATGACCAGATATAGGAATACAAAAATTAGTATACATTAATAAAATACAATGTTTTCTTTCAAACCCTTTCATAAGGGAAGTGGTCAACGTATAAGCATATTTCTTTATTTTTTTATTTTTATTATCTATATGGTATCTGATGATAAAAATTTTTTCATGGTATATTATATAATATTATTATAATATATTTACCACAATTCCCAAAATATGAAAAATATTTTTAATTCTAATTTTGTAACAGGGTCAACTTGTTAAGTGTGAAAATCTTTCTGGTAAATTTTAAACCTTAATATAATGCCTTTTATAATTTACATTATTATGGTTTGGGAAAAGTTTAAAAATGTAGAATGTTTAAATTAAATAGGTACTTATTTAAATTATAAATTAAAACCTAGTCTATTTATTATAATCACATCTAACTTATATACTTACCATATGTATCAAAAATCACTCGAGGAAAGAGTATTTCCATTTATCTGGAAAATAAGCTCTATTATTCCCGTTTTCAAAAAAAGTGACAAATCTAATGTCAAAAATTATTGTCTAATACAAATTAGGAAATGATTAGAGAAATTGGTTTCTATCTCAAATTATTAAACCCACCAATAATCTATTAGACAATAGCCAACATGGTTTTAGACTAGGGATATCTACATTAACTTGTAATTTGTCACTGCAACAATTTATACTCAACTCTTTTAAGGATAATTGTCAAGTGGATGAAATACACACGGATTTTGAGAAGGTCTTCAATGTCGATCAAGAGTTATTGATATCATATTGGGTAAATTAGAGTTTAATCATCCATTACTATCCTGATTTAAATCTAATCTTACAAATAGATCCCAGAATACCCAAGTCCACAGGTTCGTTTCAAATACGGTTTCTGTTCCATCAGGACCGACAGGAACTTCCCATAAGGGTCATTTATCGCCCATATTATTTAATTTATTTATTAAAGGATTGTCAGTCGTTCTTAAGAAATGTCACACTTTATTCTTAGCAGATGATTTAAAAATATTTATTCGTATTTCCTCGCTGGATGATTGTTAAAACCTTCAAGATGAATTAAATATTCTAATTTGTGCCGTAATTGGGATAGTGACCAAATACTGATAAGTTTTATTCAATGCATCAATCTCGTGGGCATACTATTTATATGTATTCTATAAATAATGTTCACCTTAGATCAGTTTCTTCAATTATAACTTTAACCAATAATTTAAATTTCCGAAATCATATTGAATGCACTGTGAAAAGATCTTTGAAAGTTTTGGGATTTATTAAGCGCCATTTATCTCAATTTAAAAATCTTAGATTATTCAAACCCTTGTACTTTTTATTAGTAAGGTCTATTCTAGAATATGGATCTTCTATCTGGAATCATATCACAATTTAAGATATACTGGTTACACATCAATCCATTATCCAACATATTAATTATTATTTCTCAATACTTATTACAAATATAAATCTATGATTATTTTGATTTTCAAGTTTAATATTAATGATAAATTCAAATAAAGGCTCATCATTAGTATTTTTAACAAAGTTTTTCAACTCTCCTATACATGGGATATATAATATATTGTTTGTTGCAAACTGGAGTAGATAGTGGTATAAATTTTTTATTCTTAATTCTAGGAGAGTCCTTAGCAAAAGTACAAGATCTATTTTAATCACTATTTAACATTCAATACTTGACGGTTCATGTCACTCACTTAGCCAGCATTTTCCTTTATGGTAGCGTACACATGTTGAACAAAATATTCGTGGTGATTCTGGTGTGTTATTTTGATTTTGCGTTAATCTTGCCAGTGATGGAATCCCATTCCAATCAAATTGATTCCCATTACCGTTGGATGAATTTCCAATCCTATAGAATACATTATCATTCCCGTCAAATAGATTCTGATTTCCGTTGGATGAATTCCCATTCCCATAGAATGGATTACCATTCCCATCAAAAGAATTCTCAGGTCCGTCACATGGATTCATATTACAGTCAATGTTGATATTATAAATATTGAACATGGTATCTAAAACATCAAAGATACAGATTTTAATATGAAACGTATACAATATAATTCCTTTTATTATATTTCCTATTCCTAGGGCATTGTCTCTATGCAACAAACTCTCTCCAACAACAGATTTCTTCTTTTCTTATTTAAAAATAATATTAAACATTTATATATATATATATATAATGATATGTAATACTGAATATGTTATCAACAATTTTATTTTGTTCCACAGAATATATTTAATATACTTATTGTTTATTGTATTAATAAAGCTTAATTATACTACTGGGTTCAAGTCAGTTTTATTAATTTGAATAAATTATTATTCTTATTATTAAGGTGATAAATAATAACTAGGTAATAATTATTTGCTTTGTCATGTACCAGATTACAAAAATTATGATTCTTTCATTGATAAGCTGAAGGAATTTCAGGCTTTCCACCAACTATTAGTCTAATAAATAGTGAGAATAGTGAGTATTTTCGAAAATATAGTGACTTTGAGTTAAAATTAAAAACATAGTAACTATACTACACTTAAAAACAATATTAGTTATAAGTAGGCAAATAAAACATGAAAACCAGACATATTTTGCACCATGGGTATTCTTAGCTTCTTGGGAGGGATTTGGTGGCTGAATTACATTTTAAAGAAACTATAAACCATTTCTTCAATAAAATTATTCCGAGAAGAGCTTTGCAGTTAATATAAAATGTCACAACTATAGATATTATCTATCAAGATCTATATACATATATATCTTTGTAGATCTTAACTATGTATAGCCTTGTTTATGATAATTGACAATCATATTTATCAATAATAATGCAATAATTATAGGATTTTTCACAAAAGCTTTATCCTGCAGGTGGAAAACTCGAAACAAAGTTTTTTATTTTTACAATGAATAAACTTGATAATTTTATAGTTAGAATAATGAGTAATGTGCTTTAATAAAAAATGAGCCATAATAAAAAAGATGAGATAGTGGAAAGCCTTGCGAATTTTTTTACTATATTAAGTTCTCCAGGAAAGGACTTAATATAGTTATGGATATAAAAAATACTAGTTATCCTGGGTATTTTTTGTTCCTCGAGTGCGACTTGGTGGACGTGTTAAATTTTAAAGGAACAATAAATCATTTCTCCAATAAAACTATTCTGAATGGAGCTTCAGCATATACAAAACAATTTTTTAAATTTATAATAAATTTTATTTTCCAAAACTATAAACAGGCAAAAGACTAATAACAGAAACAAAAAAACGTTTGTTGAGCAAAATAAGTTGTAATTTTTTTTTAACATTTTTTTCTTGTACCTATTGAGTTTTTCTTTCACCAATACATAATTCGAGTAGTTTTTCTCAAATTTTAGAAAACAATTGAGAATTTCGAAAAAAAATATTAGATGTAATTATCATTGTAAAATTACTAGCTCCACTCAGAATCTATGTAGGTAATAATACCCAAAAAATAGTTTTACTTTTATTTAAGTTTTGTGTTCTTTGCTCCAACTAAATAAAAACTAAAGAAAAAAGGATTAGTTATTAAGCCAGTTGACAGTTGTATGTAATAAATTAAATAGTTAATGTCAGATAGGTTGAATACTAGATATTATATTATTAGGATTGATTTGGTAATCTTCATTATGTTAGTTTGGGAATATTAATTATAGGAAAAATATCATGTAAAATATTGAGTAAAATTATAATTTTATAATATAAGTTTTATAAGATATATTAGATCTTTTATTAGATAAATACATTAACCAGATGGAGTTGGCTAAAGTCAACATTAGCCAGACATACTTAAGATTAACCATTTTTGTTTTGTTTTAAATTTAAATAAAACTTATGTTAGAAATCGAATAATATAAACATTATCTGGCGAATATCAACTATAGCCACAACTATAACATTAGCAGTAACATAAATGTAATATATAAACTGAGGGAGTTTATATATTTTAAATATCAGACATACTTCACACAATGGGCATTCTTTGGTTCTTTAGGTGACCTCTTTCTTGGTGGGTGTGTTATATTTTAAAGAAACGATAAATAATTTCTTCAATAAAACAATTCTGAGTTAAGCTTCAGCTCAAATTATAATTTTCAGTTATGTAAGTAGTACTCTTGACATTTTAATAACAGAATAATCCATGTCCAATGTGAATTCTATTTCATTATTCATGAGAATATTAATTTTTTTTTGTTTTGAAATTTAAAGTTCTTATAATAAAAATTGAAAAAAATGTAAATAAATATAAGTTTCCTTATACATGAGTAAGCTTGTATACAATTTTCTACCCTATAAATCTTAAATAAATTAAATATGGTACACAATAATAGTGTAATAATTCAAGCAGTGAAATAAATGGGGTAGAACAGGATTCCGCGCGTTGATTGTTCGGTGTTACCTTATTTCGACCTTTTTTTGGACCCAATTTCCTATTGTGTTAGAATGCGACATTGCCATGTTTAAAAATACGATTCTGTGCGTTTTTTTTTTGTTGCACGAATCCAAATTTTTCCCAGCTTTCAGTTTTCATAAAATGTAAAACACACAATTTTATAGTGCTCATCCTTCAACGCATGTAGTAATATCTATTCTAATGGAGATACAAGTCGAAACTATAACAAAAATTAATTTGATTTCGAGAAACATTCACCAAAAAATGCCATCATCCGATTTCCATCGTATACAAAATGTTATAAAACATTTTAATGATTACTAAATACATAAAAATATTATAAAATATTTAACTTCAATTGGCTTCGTGTACCAAGGGAAAAAATTGTATTAAATTAATTAGGTATATTAAATCATTTTTATTTTTTATGACGGCTAAATTATAGCTATATTAGTATATTATATTATAACTACCTATATAAATTATAATGTACTAAATTTGTTTATTTGTGTGTTAAATTTTTTATATTATATTTTATATTTTTTTTTATACCCACTTAGAGTATCCCATATGAGGAGTGAATATATGTAGAACCGAGCAGTCTTTAATAAATTTGGCAACCTTGCACCAAAATTTCTTTGTATTTCAATGAACAATAGAGCGCGCGGAATCGTGTTCACAAAAAAAAAAAACGCGCGGAATCGTACTCGTCCCATTCGTTAGTTATACCCAAAATCACGCACTTTAACGTACATATAAGAATATTGACCAAACCGATTGTTTTGAAATTTGGTGTCTAGATAGAGAATTTCATTGCGAATATTTTAGTGCAGTAAAATTACTTACGGCCAAGTAATAAAAAAAAAAATTGTTAAGTTGATATACATTCGAATCGTTCGATCTATTTTTATCTATTCACACTTTCTGGATGGAAATATGGAATACTCTTATTGGATGGAATGAATTTCAAAGGAATGATAAATCATTTCTACAATAATACTTGTCAGTATTATTCATGTAAATATTGTAAATGATCAATATTCAATTTTGTATATCTTATGAAAAAGGTAACACCTAAGGAAAAAAAACTGCAATTATTTGTATTAACAGTTATTTGAACCGTAACGCTTTTTAAACGCTGGTAAAAATTATTAATTGAGCCAACTTTTATTAAAATTATAACCCTTGTAAAAATTCACGAATGGAATGTTTTAGTAAAAGAAAATTTCAACCAGATTAATAATAAAATGATTAATGAAGTTTTGATTGAAAAAATCATTAATTCACGTAAATTTATAGAGAGGTTATTGAGAAAAAAGTTGATGTACGATTTTCGAGATGTTTTCAGGACAATAAGATCAGTAAGATCTTATTAAATTTTAAAGTCTTAATATCAAGAACCAAACATTTTATTACGCAAAAACTAACCAAAAACGAGAAATTTTCAAAATGGTGCAATCTACTCAAAATTTATCAAATCTTTTTGAAGTTTTGATGAAATGTTTTCGTGACAATTTTTAATAGTTGGTGAAAGTTTCAAGTTTCTAGCTGCATTATTTTTTAAATTATTTTTAAAAGCAATTTTCAATTTTACAAAAATTCCAGTAATTGCATATTTTGCCGTTTTTTCGTCAATTTTTCGACAGGTTTTCCCCGTTTTTGGAAAAAGAATTAAGAAATTGGAAAAATGACCTTCTTAAAGTACCATCTGGGTGTGATTCAGGTTCTATAGAGATATTGATCGAAACTTTTGGACAAGTATTTCTATACGAAAAAGTGTTCACAGAAAGAGAAAAAAAAAACATCATTGTAAAATCATAAGATTCTTCACTTCGTTAACCGTGGCCACTCTAAAATTGATTTTGGCCAAAGTTTGGCCACTCCAGCAGAATATTCTTGACTACGTCCATGGCGCATATAGGGGCTAAGCCCCTCCAAAAATTTTATGATTTTTATATTGTATATTATGATAATTTATGAGGCAGGATTAATTATTTGAGATAAAATATTACTGCCATCAAATTAACCATTGCCAAAAATTAAATGACGTTATTAAAATTAAAGGATTAATATGTGAAATTTTCCTAATTTTTTTTCTAGTCATAACGTAATGGCAATCAGATAATGCAAGAAGACCAAACTTAGTTGTTAGTGTTTTTATTCTTATAATAGTATAATTACCTATTCATGATTCAACAAATTATATTTAAATAACATTTATTCATTGTATTTTGTTTAAGTATCAATAATGGGTTTTCACCTTATCTTATTGGGTGGAGAGTGTAAGCCCAGAAATTAAAAAGCCAGACATACTTCGCACCATGGGTATTCTTCATACCTCGAATGGAATAATCTTATCAGGTGTGATGAATTTTAAAGAAACGACAAATCATTTCTTCAATTAAATTATTTTGAGCAGAGCCTTAGCTAATATACAACTACTAAAAATTGTCACCAACATATTATATAAAATTTTGACCAATTTTGAGGAAAATACATAACTTTGAAAATTTTGGAAATTTTACATAGTTTGTAAGTTTTAATTTTATAAAATTTTAATGTCTGAATATTTAAACCTGAAACTTTAATACAAACATATTAACATGTTAACATGTATTACCAATGGTACTTAAGAACTCTCAAAAATTGTAATTTTTTTTCTTTTATAACAGTTTAAAGTTAACATTTTGACAGAATTCATTAGTTTTACATAAAATTACACATTTCAACGAATATAAAAAATAATTTGTTCGATCAATACTTGCGAAACTTGAAACATAGATGGAGAATGGTGAATATTTTGGTGAAAGAAATTTTTTGCCCAAGAATAATTCAAAATTTTATAACGTTTTATTGTAAAAGAAGTATAGTAAAATAAAATAAAGTAAAGCAAAGATAAATAAAGTTAAGTTACGTAAAGTGAAAAAAATAAAGTATAGTATAGTAAAGCGATGATAAGTATAGACAAGGCAGTCAGACATACTTTGTATCACAGATATTATTCGCTTCTAGGGTCAGATACTCTTGGTGAGAGCGTAGAACTTTAAAGAAGCGTTAAATCATTTCTTTAATAAAACAATTATGAACGAAGAAAGTTATATAAAGAAAAATAAAAGTCATTTTCAACTTGACCACCAAGAGTACCCAACCCAAGGAGCGAAGAATACCTGTGGTCTGAAGTATGTCCGACTTACTTGTCTTTACTTATCATTGCTTTACATATATTTATTTTACTTTTTTTATCTTATAAATAAAGAAAAGGAAAAAAATATTAACAAGAAAAAGTGTTAGAAAAAAATGCCCACAATATTTTTTTCACATTTTTAAAATTTTCTTCTGCCAAAATATTTCTGATATTATTATCTATCTATGCTTAAATTTTATAAAGTCTGGATAAAAAAATAATGGTTTCCGAGCCTTTTTTGTCAAATTTTGTTTAGTTTTTCCCAAAAGAAAATTAAGAAATTCGAAAAATAATCTCTCTGAAATACTATTTTGAGCAAATCTGATTTCAAATCTTGCTGGTCTAGACTTTTGGACAAATATTTCCATACGAAAAATTGTTTACAGAAAAAAAAAAAAAAACAATATTAAATATCATTGTAAAAACATTAGTTTCTTTGTTTCTCTCAAAATCTCAAATGATACCAACAATTCCTAAAAATAATTTATACATCTACTTACTATTTTTATCTATTACTAATACTTTTGAAATTATTTTTTTAGTAGATTTTCATAAATACTAAAATTGACATATTATTTTTAAATTAATAGCCATAAAAATGAAATATATAAATGAATATTCAAGTATTAGTATTCAACATATGCTTAAGAATTGAATGCTTCTTTGGCATTCAATATTTTTGATCCTAGAAAAGTGTAAAGATCATAAAATTAAACCACACACAAATTGGTTTTTCCACTAGCTACAGAGTTTTATATAAATTTGATTCTGCATATGGATTTAAGTATCTAATATATTAAAAATATAGTTTTCAAATTAACTGTTCATACTAAAAACTTGAAATTGGTTTAAAAAATATGTTTTAACAATTTGTTAAAAAGATATATATATATATATATATTCTATTGAAAATTTAGTTTTATAACTATCATAATATATTAACAATTTGTGATGTATAATTTTAGATTCTGAGCGGATGTTAATAAAATTTAAAATAATTGAAATCTTCTTTAGTTCTTATTTTTATGTTATTATATTATGTTTTAATATTTATGAGATAGCAATTATTAAAAATCCCTATAACAATATAGAAATCATTTATTTTAATTACAATTGATTTACAATCAAATTAAGTATATTTACTGTCCCAAACATTTGTATTTAATTACAAAAATATCCTAAGATCCATATTTGTTTCCCTATAATATTTTTTGAATGTTTTAAATTTCAAGATTTCATAAACAAAATTATGAGATAGCCTTTTTAAAAAGCAGTAAGGGCTACAATAACCACAATAATCTATTTATTACAATACTTTTTATTAAAAATAAAAAAATAATCTGTAAAATCTTATTGTATTAAAATAAATATTACACCATGTACATTGGAAGTTATAAAATACAATATTATGGTTGAGAAAAGTTGTAATAATATTGAACACTCTAAGACATGACTTTTTTCTTTATCTTTTTTGTCTTTTTCAAACTGCTTAAAGAATTTCTCAACAAAGTACAATATTCTTCTTGGAATGGAATCACTTCATTGGCAGATATCTACACAGAAAAAATATTGGGTTAATGGCCTGTCACTGAATTTTACAATTTAAATGTAACTTACTCGAGTGCTTATTTTTTTGTTTTTATATGAAGCTCTTATTAAACATACTTTTTCCTTGGGCATTTCAATTTTTCGTTTGAGATTCTTTGGATCTTTATTTAATAGCACTTCATTTGCAATCAAAAATAATACAATTTAAATTTAATCTAATAACATGTGTAAAGGTATAGTGAAACATCTATTTACAGATACCTCCCAGAGTCGGCTTGAAAGTGGTACGAACTGTATCATGGCACAAAGCTCTGCACTTCAAAAGGCTGCGCGACCGTTCAGCAACACAAATTATCGGATATTGATTTAATAGGTTTATTACATTCTATCTGAATTCTCACTTAATAAATCCCGCAAAATCTATCCACACACAGCCTAAATATTCACCCAGCCAGTCCTGCTCTCAATAGTAGAGATTGCTCTATAAGTGACATCATTAAAAGCCTATATTAATATTCCTAAATTCTATTCTATATTACCAACATTTATCCACTACAATAAGAAATGTTTGGTTATATGTTATATATTTGTAAACAGATGTTTCACTGTATTATAAAATATATTTTAGCTTACATAATTTCATTGTTAGTCTTACTGATCCAGATGCCTGAGATGTATTAAACAAAAGGTTCAACTCTTCCAAGAACTGTCAACCAAAAAAAAAAAAATTATTAAGAACAAGAACTAACTACTAAAATACATTAGTACCATACTGCCTACAACTACACAATGATGCTAATTTTAATTTTATATAACGCTATCCAATGATAATTATGAACAATTTTAAAAATTCACCAGTAGACTTCAATAAAATTGGTAAATATAGGATTTTAATACCCTTAAAAATGCAAAACAAATACTCAAAAATTTAACAATAAAATTTATCAAAAATTGTTTTTATAATACTGACAATTTCATTTTCAGGATATTTTAATACATGCATGTAACGACCAATGTGAATAACCTAACATCATGCAAAATGCCAAGAGATTTTGAATGAGTCAAACAGATCTCACAAAATATATTTAATTATCAGTTATTGTTCAGAAAGTCAGGGGACAAAAATCCTTTTAAAAAGATAAAAGTTAGAGAACATATTTTATAATCAAATAAAAAACCTAAAATGTTATTTGTTTACACTGTATATAAATACAAATTATACAAGTGGATCTTATATGAACTACTGTATTGTGTATAATTATACATTATTATTATCAATTTGGTAATTATTATTTTATTTTAAAATAATTATGTTCAAAAAATAAATATGATGAGACAACAATGAGAATATTTAAACAACCATTATATAAGAAAAAGTAATGTATTGTAGGTACTACAACTGTATATTATTTTTTCAATTATTTTAATTTTCATATTTAGTAGGTTATCATACAATGTATTTAATTTAAATTTTTAAAATGATTTGATAATAATTTAATTTGTACTCCAATTGCAATTATAATAATAATAGTTATTAAAATTATATAATTTAATTTTTCAGATTTTTATCAAACTATAATAAAATAAATCTCCCAACTTTTTATATAAGATTTTATAAATGGGGCTTCTTGTCTACATACTTTTTGTCGGGATTCATAATTATGACATTGAATTGGTATGAAAAATACCCAATCCCATATTCTATGTATACTAATGTATTAATATCTTTTGATTATTACTCGAGAACATTAGTTCAAAGATAAATCACATACAAACTCTTAATCTTGTATATTATACTCCCTTATACCTACTCTATATTAAATAATTATAGGTATTTTAAGTATACACGGTCATTCATTAAGCATCTTCATACCTTTTTTAGCTATAAAAATGCAAAAATTTAGATTTTTTTTACAATTTAATTATATTTTCCATGCATCTTTTTTTTCAAGTCACCTTAAGAAAGATGCATGATAATGATAATGCAAACTTTTAATTTTTTTATTTTAACTGCAGAATTTTATTTTGGTAATTTTTCTATCGTATATTATAACAACACATTATTATGTGGATCTACACTCTACACGCCAGCTACATACATGCAAATTAGGATATAATAATTTAATGATAATTATCATAACTTCTATCAGTTTGTTCAAAATAACACATAACACATCCACTATGAATGCACGAAAGGTTAAACAATCACACATCTAAAACTAATAATCAGATTTTAGGAAATCTCCAGTAGTATTGTCATTTTTGTCGATGATGTTGTACAACGTTATTTGTAATAATATATTTTATGTCATTTATTTTAGAAATTTGCAGGCTATATGAAAGAATATTTGTGCATCACTATTGTTTAAACAAGTGGTTTTTGAATTATTCAAATTTAAGTATTGAGAATAATATAGCTTTTTAGGTACTACATAGGTATACAATATATTACCTATATGTACATTATTATACTCATTATAGTTAGGATAACTAATAATATTATGAATTTACATTTTGACTAAATATTTCTGATTAAATTTTAATTGTGTAGATTCTTAGTAATTACGTACTAAATAAGTAATAAAATATGTGCCCAGGTGACTATTATCCTTAATCTATAATCTATATAATTCTTAATAGTTAATACTTGGATCTGAATAATTCAAAAACCCTCAATCAGATTCTGATTTCAATACATCAAAATTCACAAAAAAATTTATGAAATAAAATTCCATAGTTAAAATAGAGGTGTGCTATTTAAAATAATGTTAATATAACTATAGGATATCCATAAAGTGACATGAAAAAAAAAATTAAAGAAACCATAGTTTTTTAAGTAACTTATACATACATTCCAAAAAAAATAAATCTAAATTTTTGAATTTTTACGGCCTAAAAAAGGGTTGATCATGCTTTATAAATTATCCTATGTATAACAAGTGTAATCCTACACAAAAAAATTATTGCTAATCAGAAACTAACTTATTATTCATTCTTAACAACTTGTTCGGTATTCAGTAATTAAACAAAGATATATTTATTATAACCTACATAAATATGTATTTATAATGGAAGAAAATTCTAAATGATTTTATGAGTTAATAAAAAGCACAATTGGCACAATTTTGGTAAAATTTTTAAAGGTGCCAGATTTAAGTCAACAGCACTAGCATCTCTACTTTTCACCAAGTGCAGATCCAAGGCTTCAATATGGTAGAGAGAATGATTAGATAAAAATAGATCAAATATATGCTTTTTTACACATTTTAACCATTTTTAATACTAAATTTAAAATTAGTGGTGACCCCCTTGGATCCACACTTGATTTTCAAATCCCCATCCATATAGGGACAAATAATATTACATTATTTTTATGCACTACAAACATTTATATTAAAAAAAAAAAAAAAAAAATGTGACTTTTGTAAGCATTAAATATTTGATAAATTTACTTTAAGCATTCTTTTAAATATTAATTATTGCCAGACGACAGGTCTCCATTTTTGCAAAAAATAATTACATTCAAATAATCAGTACTATTCAGAAACAGATATTTTATTCATAGAATTATATTTTTGTATAGAAAAATGTATGAAGGTAATAAAATCCTGATTGTAATTTTTAATTAAATGGGCAAAATATTAACCCAGTAGTTCAAAACTTGTAAGGAATAATTTTTTTTTCTCAAAATATATACTATTACACAAGTTCATGATTCAAAGGTTCAACATATTATTACAACCAACATTTTATTCTACTTTATCATAATAAAATAAAAGTAAAAATTTTAATTTTATTGACATTTTAAGTGAATTAAGTATTGTAATTTTTGGATTGTCATGTCTATTGTCTAAATTATAAAGAAACCGTGCACGACCTGCCAAAATCTATATGAATTTTCATCAAGTAGGCATCACTATTCACACAGATGTGTCGAAGAAATTATGAAAACCAAACAGGTAAATAATTATCAACATATGATGACGTATAAACCAAATACAACTAGGTATAGAATAAAATTCTATTTATTTTTAAATTTAACTTATGTTTGTATAAAATTAGTTGAAGTTATCATTTAATTTTATTTAATTAAATTTTTTTTAACTTGGAAACAAAGATTACTTCAATTTTATAAAAAGATGAATTAGGTATATTCAAAAAACTGAAATTTGACTCTCTGTAATTTACAATGGTTTCTGTCAGTAAGACACATTTTAAAAAGGGTAAATAATTTAGGTTATTCCCGAATTGAACCCCTTGAGTGTAATAGGCAGTGTTGTTCTTAGATAAAAAATAAATATCTAGATAAAGATAAGATAAATAAAATTTAAATTATTTAGATAAAGATGGGTATTGCAAAAACTCTATTTATCTAGATATAGATAAAAAAAAGCATCTTTATCTAGATAAAAATGAGATAAATTTTTTTTTATACTAAAAATTAAATAACAATTAATCAATACAAAATATTCATAACAACTTTTTTAAGCTAGTGTAATTCAAAGATCCTTTTTGTGTGTGAACGGTTTTTTGTTAAGAAAAACTTGTTAGTCCATAAGTTTCAACCAGCCATTTTTTTAAAGAATATTATGGAGTTCTTATTTTAAATTTTGGTAAATTAAAATTTTTTAGAACTTAAGATAAGTATCAAATGAGAATAATGAGACTATAGATACAAACTTAACTCATACTAAAAATATTTATTTTGAAGTCAAATTTTGTGTCATTTCCAAACACACTCACCAAGAGTATCTGACCCGAGTAAAGAATACCTGTGGTGTGAAGTATGTCCGGCTTTCTAGTCTATATTTTACTTTAATAATCTTTGCTTTCCATTATTTTTTTTTATCTAATAAATAAAAACAAGGAAGAAAAGTAAAGTAAAGACAAGAGAGCTGGACATACTTCGTACCATGGATATTCTTCACTTCTCAGCTCAGATACTCTTAATGGGTGTGTAAGTTTTAAAGAAACTATACTGAACGAAGCAAGTTAATAATACAAAGAATAATAATAGTCGTCATTTTCAACACACCAACCAAGAGAGTATCTGACCCGAAAAGAGAAGAATATCCGTTGTCCGAAGTACGTCTGGCTTTCTTGTCCATACTTTATTTGTCTAATAAATAAAGAAAAGAAAAAAAAAATTAATTAGAAAAAGTGTTAGAAAAATGTCCAAAATTTTTTTTCTTTATATTTTCAAAATTTTCTTGCGCCAAAATGTTTATCATATTATTGTCTATTTATGTTTAAATTTTCATAAAGTTTTGATCAAAAAGTGAAGGTTTCAAAGTTTTTTTTTTGTCTGATTGTGGGTAGTTTTTCCCAAAATAAAATTGAGAAACTCGAAAATTTACTACCTCTTAAAAGTACCATCTAGAAGCAAATACAGTTTCAAAAAGTTGTTAGTCGAGACTTTTGGACAAGTGTTTCCAAACGAAAAAGTGTATAGAGAAAAAATAAATAAAAATCATTGTAAAAACACTAGAATAAAAAAATCTAGATCTAATAACTCCAGGCCACAGTCAAGCATAACTATTGACTAATATCACCTAATACTGTAAAGTACACCATTTCACATGAGTAAAAAATAAGATTCTTTATTTTAGATTCTGAACAAAGTGAAGAAGCTAGTGTTTTTACAATGATGTTTATTTTTTTTTTTCTGTATACACTTTTTCGTATAGATCTATTTGTCCAAAAGTTTCGATCAGTAACTTTTTGAAACCGGATTCGCCTTTAGTTGGTACCTTAGAGAGGTCATTTTTTGAATTTATAAATTCTTCAATTTTTTTTTTTGTTTTTTGGGAAAAAAACTACAAAAAATTTGACAATAACGACCCGGAAACCATCATTTTTTGATCCAAAATTTATGAAAATATAAACATAGATAGAAAATAACATAAGAAAGATTTTGGCGCAAGAAAATTTTGAAAATGTGAAAAAAAAATTTTGGACATTTCTCTAACATTTTTTTTTTCTTTTAAATATTAGGTAAAAAAGGTAAAGTAAAGTCAAGTAAATCAAAGTAAAGTATAGACAAGAAAGCCGGACATACTTCGCACCACGGATATTCTTCGCTCTTCGGGTCAGATACTTTTGGTGAGTGTGTTGAAAATGATAACTATTATTGTTCTTTATATTATTAACTTCTTTCGTTCAGAATCGTCTTATTGAAGAAATGATTTATCGTTTCTTTAAAACTTAATACACCCACCAAGAGCTTCACACCTGAGATGCGAAAAATACTCGCTGTACGAAGAACACTTATTATGCGAAATATGTCCAGCTTTTTTTATATACATATATAATATCATAATAGGTTCTTCTTTATTATTTATAAAATAATAATCGTTTCATAGAGGGAGACAATAATACATAGATAGGTAAAAAGTTTGATGTGTCAGGCAGTAATCAAAATAGTTCTAAATATTTTGTAATTGGTTATTTATTATTTCACCATTTGACGTCTAAACTTTGTTCTCTGCAAGTAATTAAAATTAAATATTTTATTTTCAGACACCAATTGTTGACTGGTCAAATGATTATTATAATTAAAGTTTGTATTTTATAGAATTCTCATATTCACTATACACAATATGAAAGTAGTTAAGAAAAAAAAAATTAAAAATAGTTATTATTTTTCATTGTCCCGTAAATAAAGGCATTTCATACCTAAATTTTTTAACTTTAGTGCGGTCGAATCCAGACAATGCTTTTTGTAAATTATCTAGATGGCCATTATTTTCATCTAGATAAACATTAGATGACAATTTTTTTTTATATCGAAATAAGATAAAGATATGACATTTTTTATTTAGATAAATTTATCTATTGGACAACACTGGTAATAAGTCCCCTTTCTTCCACTATATTAGAACAATAATATTGCAACTGATAGCACCAGCGTGGTAGTGCCCATTCATAAACATAATAAAAAGTATATTATATATCTATGTGCCCATTATCCGTGTTAAGCCTCGTGCGGTTATGCTACACCTATAAGTGAATGATCAAATATAATATATATATACATATATATTTTCATAAGCGTTTTATGATTCAATTAAAACTAAATTTTCTATTACATGTTACCCAGGTTTTAGATTGGCAGTAAATTTTTTATAACATTTAATATAATAAAATTATGATTTGTCAGGTACATGTTACATACAAAATAAAACTACAATAAAATATAAATTAATAAATAATTATTTATAGACAAAAATTATAGACAATATATAAAAATAAAATTTTATTTTTTTTTTTTCTTTGTTTATTAAATGTTAGTAAAAATGTTTACGATATGTTGTACGACAATATGATTTTCTAAAAGTTTTATATACTTATCATATGTATGTATTTAATGCACTAACATTCCAGAATTCACTGCTAGTCCAGAGTCCGAGTAAAATTTGATGTAAAATGATAGTTTCAAATGAATCATAGAACGCTCGCGAGAATACTAAAAGAAATATTTATACATATATATATATTATAATCTACCATACACTTACAGGTGTATAGTGACAGCACGGGGTTCAATTCAGACGATGAACGCTGCCACAAAAGTGCTATCAATCACAATTGTTCTAATGTAGTGGTGAAAGGAAAATTCCATGGGGCTCAATTCGGATACTCCCTTAACTTATTATGTATCCGGTTTTATACGATTATATGGCTTTATGACATAGTATAAAATGATCAAACGTTAAAAAATGAAAGAACAATAATTGTAATAAGTGCCTTGTGTTTTTTTATTTAATATTATATTATGATGCAATGAATGATTATAAAGCCAACAGGATGTCACGTAGCCGTGTTCGCCAGACAGCCAATAACGGCAAAATCGATTTATTTAAGCAAAACTAGTTCGCCAAACTTCGCGTCGATTTCAAAAGGAGTTTAGATGATTATACCAAGGTGTAGAAAATAATATGAACCCGAATTAAGTATGAAAACCTCGTCATTGCAATCGTTTCTCCCGTCCGACGACGGCGGCTGCGTGACATATCGGATACCTCCGGGCTACACTTACTTTGCTCTTCTCGAGAAGCACCATTTTTAAAGGCGCGCGTGACAGAGATGTGTATTGAACTGCCAGCCACGATAACACGTCTGAAAATTATCTTTCAATGCTACTTATCCCAGGTAGAACGACGGGAATGTGAATGTGAGAGTACCCACGGACGAGAATCGTCAACCGCAGACAGCGGGTACTCGGAGGACGACAATGAAAATGACCAACGACGGTCGAGGTTTCACAAACAGACTCGTTTGCATTCCTAGTTCCTACAGTGGCGGCGGCGGCGGCGGCGGCGGCGGCTTGATGACGATTGTATACAGACGTGTTGGGGGCACTTGATCGAAAATGATAAGAGCATAGGACGAAAAAATTGTCATGACGAATCTGTTGCCAACGTCGGATTATGAAAAATATAAAGCTACAGTTTTTTTTATTCCCTTCGTATGTAAACTGTTTCACTATATGATAGAAAGTTATATTATGATTTATGGTAATAATTATATTTGTTTTTGTTTGTTTTAGAATATATTTATGTATTTATGTGAAATATATGTCAAATGTAGATTTTAAATACGTCATGAATTCATGATGAATATGATTTTAAAA